>JAXQQM020074390.1:0-12731 GCA_034641835.2 Pinus albicaulis | reverse complement strand
AAATTCCATAGGCATGTCTCCCCGTTGACACCTAATCCTATGGATGGGTGTGCACATTTATTTTTGTATATTATTTGTTATTAGGAAATAAGGAAGGCCAAGAGTCATTGGGAGCTTAATCCCAATAGCCTCACCTCCCATCTATATAAGCATGTACATTCTTCAGCTAATATACATTGCAGTTTTGAGGAGTTACCTCCTGGTTTGACATGGTATCAGAGCCAACCCCACATTTGGCATTTCTGCCCTGTGGTGTAACTCCCTACCCTTTGCTCAGTCAATTTTATTAATTGTTTTCTGCTGCTCCTAATTGCTAGACTGTTATTCTGCATTTTTTTTTCCCTAAATAGCACTGACATTTGCAGGCTCTGTCAATCTGCAAACTGCAGGCTCTGCCAGTCCAGCAGTCCTGCAACTGTCTTCTGCAGATCCAAATTCAAATTTTTTTTTGTAACAGCCCTTTTGGGCCTCACTCATTCTCCCTACGCTCCATTTATCCCTGCGCTCACCTCCCCCCTCCTTTTCTTCCTGCGCCCTCACCTCTCCCCTCACTCATTCTCACTCATTCACCATACCCTGCGCTCTTCGACCTGAGCTCTACGCTCTTCACACCCCGCTACCTCACTCAAACACCCTCTCACTGGTCGATCTCTCCCACCCCGCTCCCATTCAAGATTTCCCTCGCACCTTACAGCCCCCTTCCCACCTTCCGGCTGCTACGTCGACTCCCCCTACTGTGCAAACGCTTCACCTTACCCGCAAACTCCAACCTCACTCTACCTATCTGCTACCCCGCCCTTCCCTACCAACTAACGCAGCGTACCTATCTACGCCTCCCCCTCACCTTACTTCCCCACCGGCTTTACAACGCTGCTCCCACCTATACAAACTCCGGCCTCCCCTTTCGGCCTCCCCTTTTTTATCTCTGCATTCCCGACCTGCGAGCTCTATATTAAAACGCTGTATTTGTTCAAAATACGCAGCAGCCCCTCTCATAACGTTGTTCGACGTCGTTTGATATATTAAAACGCTGTATTTGTGGTATTCCGTCCTCCCATAATTACGCTGCTGTATATAAAACGCTGTGTTATATTTCATGCTCATGGTATTATGAACTTGTATTATCCAATGTCTGAACGCTGTGTTGACATTTATGTATTGAACGCTGTGTTGACATTTCCATAACACTGTATTTGTTTTATATAACGACTGTATTTGTTATAACACTGTGTTGAAATTGCAGTCGCGTCCCCATTGCATATTTGTCCATTGCGCCCATTATATACTGCCCATTATATTTGTCCATTGCGCCCATTATATACTGCCCATTATATTTGTCCATTGCGCCCATTATATACTGCCCATTATATATTTCCATAACGCTGCCCATTATATACTGCCCATTATATATACTACGCACAGTTGCATATTTGTCCATTGCATATTACAAGAGTCATATATTTATTATATATTTCCAATGCGCCCCTCCCATAGTCATATATTTCGCCCTTCCCATTCCCCTCCCCCCCTCCCATAGTCATATATTTCGCCCTTCCACTCCATATCATCTTTTCATATACATTTTTTCCCCAAATAAAAAAAAAAATACATTTTTTTTTATGCAGAATCAGTCTATAGCATAGAGAGTTTTTTAAAATTCAGTCTCCAACAAAGTTTTCTGAGCAGATATAGTTTCCAGAAAGAGTTTTTAAACTCAGAAAATTTTTTCCAGCAAGAGTTTTTGCCCCTGTATTTGAAATATTTCAAGAGTTTGAAGTTTTTATAGCAGAATTTGTTTCCTCTTCAGAAGATTTTTTCCAGCAGTCTAATGCATTCTCTCATCTCAATTGTTGGGATAGTTCTCTCCGGCAAAGAGAACTATCTTGAATGGTCGCGGAAGATTAAACACACACTCATTTTTAATGAGCCGTGGAAAGGAATCTGTGAAGGACAAGCAGAAAATCCACCAGAGAAGCCCACTTCAGACAAAGAACTTGCCATTTGGGAAAACAAGAACTGCAAGGCTTATGCCTTGATTGTAGCCTCAGTGAGTGAAGAGGTGAGTCGCCATATCTCATCATTCTCAAATGCCTATGAAGCCTTGAAGAAACTAAAAGAACTCTATGACTCACATTCAGAATTAGAAAATGTTCAATTGATGGTTAAGCTGTTCAGTCTTGAAATGAAGAATGATGATCCCCTTGCTTTAGCTTCAGAAATAAGATCTATAATGCATGACATTCAAAACACCGGTGTAAAAATGGACATACCTCTCATAGCATATGTTAAGGCATTATATCCGACTTACTCACATTATCTTGAGTCTTTGCAAGCAAGTGGAAACCTGAACAAATCACCTTGATGTTAAACTTGAGCAAAGTTTGCGTAAAGAGAAGCTAGAAGATGACACCCTTCATCTTCCAAGCTGCAGGAGTTTGAAAGATAGAGAATGCTAATCATGTTCGTATCATTCAGAAGAGGCAGATAAAGAGAATACAGTGAACTTTACAATAAAAGAAGTCAAGGTCCGTATCTCATGCACACGTACAGAGTGGATGATGCATCCAAATGCAGAACACCATGGAACAAAATTGAGCAGCACAGAAATCAAGACAAAGGTAAAACCAATGACAAAGACAAAGGTAAAGCACCTGAATCCGCTCACCATGTTCTAGCACATTGTAACAATGGAGTAACTGAAAACCTCTTTGATGTTTCATTTACTTCATGGAGAGATGATTGGTTGCTAGATTCAGGAGCAACATGTCACATGACATTTAGAAAAGATCTCATCTCTATTGTTGGGATAGTTCTCTCTGGCAAAGAGAACTATCTTGAATGGTCTCGGAAGATTAAACACACACTCATTTTTAATGAGCTGTGGAGAGGAATCTGTGAAGGACAAGCAGAAAATCCACGAGAGAAGCCCACTTCAGACAAAGAGCTTGCCATCTGGGAAAACAAGAACTGCAAGGCCTATGCCTTGATTGCAGCTTCAGTAAGTGAAGAGGTGAGTCGCCATATTTCATCATTCTCAAATGCCTATGAAGCCTTGAAGAAACTAAAAGAACTCTATGACTCACACTCAGAATTAGAAAATGTTCAATTGATGGTTAAGCTGTTCAGTCTTGAAATGAAGAATGATGATCCCCTTGCTTTAGCTTGAGAAATAAGATCTATAATGCATGACATTCAAAACACTGG
Organism: Pinus albicaulis; assembly: GCA_034641835.2. NCBI lineage: Eukaryota > Viridiplantae > Streptophyta > Pinopsida > Pinales > Pinaceae > Pinus > Pinus albicaulis. The sequence continues at coordinate 9,527 of JAXQQM020074390.1, read as the reverse complement.
TGTAAAAATGGACATACCTCTCATAGCATATGTTAAGGCATTATATCCGACTTACTCACATTATCTTGAGTCTTTGCAAGCAAGTGGAAACCTTGAACAAATCACCTTTGATAAACTTGAGAAGAAGTTTGCAGAAAGAGAGAAAGCTTTTGGGAAGATGACAGTCCCTTCATCTTCCGAAGAGGCTGCATATTTGGCACATAGAGAAAAGAATCATGCTCCGGATTCATCCAGAGGAAGAGGTGGCAGAAGAGGAAGAGGAAGAAGGAACTTCACAGAAAGGGGGGGCAGACAAGCTGACAAATCCCATCTTCATTGCACACGCTGCAATAGAGATGGACATGATGCACCCAAATGCAGAACACCATGGAACAAAATTGGGCAGCACAGAAATCAAGACAAAGGTAAAACCAATGACAAAGACAAAGGTAAAGCACCTGAATCCGCTCACTATGTTCTAGCACATTGTAACAATGGAGTAGCTGAAAACCTCTTTGATGTTTCATTTACTTCATGGAGAGATGATTGGTTGCTATATTCAAGAGCAACATGTCACATGACATTTAGAAAAGATTTTTTTGAAGATTTCACTGACAAAGTTGATGGAGCAGTATATTTCGCAGATAAATCAAAACTCAAGCCATCAGGGCTTGGCACAGTCAGGCTTAAACTGCCTGGTCTTCCTGATCATATCCTACATGAGGTTCTATACCTCCCGGAGTTGAAGAGAAACTTGCTGTCCCTGATCGAAATCGGGCAGCAAGGACACTCAGTTCACTTGTTTGATGGCAAGGCAGAGGTCAGATCAGCATCAGATCACTCACTTGTCATGGAGGGAATAGAAGAAGGGAGACTTTTGAAGCTGAAAGGTTCATCTGCTCATGCTCAAAACTTTGCATTCAATTCATATCATGATGAAGGTACATTTCCATCAAGTCTTTTATGGCATGCTAGATTTGGACACTTAAATTATGACAGCCTTCGTTTGTTGAAGAAAAATGGTGTTGATGGACTACCTACAATTCCTAGAAAACCTAAGGAATGTGATGCATGTATTCTAGGAAAGCATAGCAAACAGCCATTTCATGATTCACACTCAAGAGCACATAGGAAACTTGAACTTGTTCATTCAGATTTATGTGGCCCTATGCCTATTGCTCCTGCAAATGGAAACAAATACATGATGACATTTATTGATGACTACACCAGGATGTGTTGGATTTACTTACTGAAGAATAAGTCTGATGCTTTTCAAACTTTCAAGAATTTTCATGTATGGATTGAAAATGATGCACAAACACATATTGGCTCTCTATGTACTGATAATGGAAAAGAATACACTTCAAACGAATTTGAAAATTATCTTCGTCAACATGGAATCAAACATCAAACCACTGTGCCATATAATCCACAACAGAACGGTGTAGCTGAAAGAATGAACATAACCATCTTAAATATGGTCCGCTCCATGTTATTTTTCAAGAATGTAAAATTGATGTTTTGGGCTGATGCAGTTCTATGTGCTGTTTACATAAAGAATAGGTGTCCTTCAAGTTCAATTAGAAACAAAACTCCTTTCGAAATGTGGCATGGCCACATTCCTTCGGTAAAGCATTTCAGGGTCTTTGGGTCCACCTGTTATGCCTTGATACCCAAGGGTCAAAGGAACAAACTTGGTCCTAGAAGCAGAAAATGTATCTTCTTGGGGTACTCCAATACCTCCAAAGGATATCGTCTCTATGATGAAGCAAATAAGAAGTTTGTGATAGCAAGAGATGTCATATTTCTTGAATCATCCAAGAGTGACAAGGTTGTTGAGCGGCAACTTGATCGCCTGGATAGATTCACACATGAAAAGTCTTTCCAAGAATTTGATAATGTGATTCCACACCTTGAAGGGGGGATTCCGATATTGAATCAAACTGTGGAATCATATCCTGAAGCACTCTCTCCCCCACATGAAGAAACAACCACGGATGACACATTGGATGATGTGATTGACAAAATTGGGAGATTGAATCTTGAATCAATCCCAACTCAGTCAAGTGACCAGCCGGGGCCATCTCAGAAAGGTCCTCCCAAATGGCTGACAAAGACACTAGAGAATGTTCATCCTGATGAGGTTGGAAAAACAGGAACAAGAAGTTCCACTCAAGAAATCGAAGGTGATGTAGATAATTCTGATTCTCCTGTTGATATGGATATTGCTTATAACTGTGAATTGAGTTTGTCTACAGATCATGAACCAACTTCCTTCAAAGAAGCCGCTTCTCATGATGAATGGAAAGAAGCGATGCAGAAGGAGTATGATGCATTGATAAAGAATGGCACTTGGAAGCTGGTTGATCCGCCTTTGGGAGCGAAACCAATTGGCTGCAAGTGGGTCTACAAGAACAAGTACAAAGCAGACGGCTCACTTGACAAGCACAAGGCCAGGCTTGTGGCAAAAGGATTCGCACAGAAAGAAGGAGTTGATTATGAAGAAACTTTTGCTCCCACAACAAAATGGACCACCATCAGAACTCTCTTTGCCTTAGCAGCTCAGAGTGGATGGAAAGTCCATCAGATGGATGTAAAAACAACCTTCTTGAATGGAGATCTAAAGGAGAAAGTTTATATGTCCCAGCCAGAAGGATTTGTGATAAAGGGTCAAGAACACAAAGTTTGCAAACTTGTGAAATCCTTGTATGGCCTCAAGCAAGCACCACGAGCCTGGTATGAGAAATTGACTGAGCATCTTCTGAAACTTGATTTCAAACACTTTGATCTTGATGATGCAACTTTGTTTGTTAAGAAAGTTGGAAAAGTAGTTGTATATCTTGTGGTATATGTAGATGATCTTTTGATAACAGGAAACAATGAGAGCTATATTGCATCCATGAAGAAAGAGTTGAAGAAAGGTTTTGAAATGATTGATTTGGGTCATGTTCATTACTATTTGGGTATTGAAGTAATTCAACATCCTAAATTCATCTTTCTTTCTCAGAAGAAGTACATTGGAGATCTCTTGAACAAATTTGGCATGGATGATTGTAAACCCTTAGGCACTCCAATGGAACAAAACTTGAAGCTCACATCGGTTGAAGGGAAGGAATTTGAGGATGCAACTAAGTATAGACAGCTTGTAGGAAGTCTTATCTATCTGACCACCACCAGACCTGACATCTCATTTGCTGTTGGAATCCTCTCAAGGTTCATGCAAAAACCTTGTGAAGGACATTGGTTTGCTGCAAAAAGAGTGCTAAGGTACTTGAAGGGGACTCAAGACTTTGGACTCAAATATACACAGGTAGGCGACTTCAACTTGATCAGATACTCTGATTCAGACTTTGATGGCGACAAAGAAACGGGGGTGTCTACTACAGGTTACACCATGAGTCTTGGATCAGGAGCTGTCTCATGGAGATCCCGCAAACAGTTAGTTCCAGCAGATTCCACGACCGAGGCAGAATATGTGGCGAGAAGACGCAGAAAATTTCAAGCAAAAGGTACACTAGAAAATTTCAAGAAGAAGGTACAGATAAAGATTTATAGGGAAGAAATACATTAGAGGAGCTAAAAATTTAAATTTTCCTAAGGTCAACAGACAAAATTTTTGGACTGCGCACAGGAAGCACTAGATCTGAGCGCGCATTGCGGATTTTCCTTTGATAGCCACACAACATGTGGTTATCCCTCCAATAGATGCGTGGTCCTGAGGATGTAGAATGTCACCATCCGGGACCACTTGGCACACTTGGAGAAAAATATTCTCACTCAACCTAACCAAGTACAGTCGCTTTTGAGCCACCTTGAGGCTTTAGTGAAACACACAAAGGAATCATACCCCCACTCTTATGTCACCATGCATCTTGGACCAAGAGAGGGAGGGAAAATTTGAAATTGGTCTATAAAATCCAGCCATGGGAAGAGAAATGGGAGACACATTGTTATGCTGGGCAAATTCCTCATCAACAAACCAGCTTGTCCTTCTTTCATTCTTTATTCAACATCTTGTCCTGAAGATGGATCCTCGTTGGAATTCGAAACATCGACCATTGTTTTATAACACTATGGATAATCCAAAGATTTCTTCAATAAACCAGCTTGTGTTGTCCAACGAGAGAAAAAAGGATTGGAAGTTTTCAGTTGTTTGCCACCCAACACCTCAATCCAAGAGAGAAGAGTTCACCACGTGTCCATTGATCTACCATCCTTTGAGAGAGAAGAGAGGCTTGCTAAAAAATTGAGGGGAAGAGACCCCCTTGTCTTGGATATTGAAGCTTTGTAGCTCGAAGGATCCACTAGAATAGCTTTAGCATTCTATCTTCTACTACTACCAACACCTAATAAAGGGAGAAATCTCTCCATTGTTGAGTTATTAGTGTGTTTTCTCTATTGAGCGTGTTTCTTGTGCATGTTGTTTTGTTTTTTGTTTGATTGTTTATGTAGCATGCTATGTTTCCATTTAACTTATCTTATTACATGTTGAACTTGTTCTGTTAGGTCCCTATATCACTAGTATAGCCCCTTATTATTGTTAGTGTAAACCCCTTATTTTTATTATTGTACCCTTGTAACCCCTATTTTGTTATTATTGTGCCCTTAAATTATTATTGTTAGGTCGGCTAGGATTACATTGTGGCCCACTAGGATTACATTATGGCCCCATGGACTCCTATATATATAGAAAGGAGGTTTTGTAAATTGTATCATCCAAGAATTGTTCATTTATGTAATGTATTGGAGGTTTCCCCCTCGAAGTGGCTTATTTCTAAGGCATTGATATCTCTTTTCTTCTATTTTTGGAGCTGGTTACACAACATTTGGTATCAGAGCTTTGGATTCTAGGGTTTCATTGCTCCAAACAGGTCATCGTGGAATTTTCGCTATAACTTTTTTTCTACGAAGTTTCAGAAGCTGAAATTTTTAGGGTGCGAAGAAAAAATCTTGAGGAAGCCTGTGTAAAAATTTCAGAGTTTGGTTCGCAATAATTTCGGAGATATCATCTGTGGAAGTCAGGTATTTTTTCAGGCTCCTAAACAGGTCATCGTGGCATTTGCGCTATAAAATTTTTTATACGAAGGTTCAGAATCTGAAATTCATATGGTGCGAAGCTGAAATCCTGAGGAAATTCATCAAAAAATTTCAGAGCTTGGTTCGCAATATTTTTAGAGATATGATCTGTGGAAGGTAGTGCTTTTTCAGGCTCCTGAATTTCATCTTAAAGAGGTGATCGTGGGAAAAGTTCAATAACTCTCTCTCTGGAGATTGGATTGGAGTGCCGTCAAAATTGGTCGCAAGTACACGGCCTGTAGTTTATTGGCTATAAATTTTAGAGACAAAGGACAAAACAGTGACATGTGGCAAGTCGTACAAGTTCGCTCTACTGAACCAGTCCAAAATTAGGTCATTGTGGGAGATTGGACACAACTTTGTCTTGGAGAATCCAAATCAGGTCAGACCTGTGGCATTTGAAAGAAGCTTCAAAGGGCTACTACAGGGCTGAATTTCAGATATCGAAGATTTTCAATTACAGAGATAATTCAATTTCAATATCGAGCTCCTCAAAGCTAGTAAAAGGTGTGTATTTTTTTTCCGAATTGCATAAGTCTTGTTTGAAGAATCAAGTTGAATTGATTCCAAGGGCATCTTGTAGAATAGATATCAATATTAGATTCTAAAATGGCCCCAAAAAAGAATTCAACACCCATTAAGCCTTCAGAAGGCTCTACTATGACTCATGAAGATGAAGAATTGCAACATGATCTATCAAAATTACAAGAGCAAGTGCAACAAATTTCACTCTCGCAAAAAGCAACAAAAAATGAAATGGAAGTTTTGAAGAAAGGTGTGGAAGTGAAGATGGACGGTTTGAAGAAAGGCATGGAAGCTAAAATGGATGGCGTGGAAGTGAAGATGGACGGTTTGAAGAATGACATGAAAGACAACATAGAAAACATGAAGAATGATCTAAAAGAATACATGGAAGGCTTGATGACAAGCTTAAAACCAGAAATGATTCCTAATGGCGGAAATATAGGAGAAGAACCTCCTGATGAGAACAAAATAAATGTTAATCATGATTTCATAAACTCGAATGTTGGCGGGAATAACCACCATATTCCAAAAATGGATATGAGGAAGTTTGATGGAAAGGATCCTGTAACATGGATACTACAGATGGAGCAATATTTTGATCTCCATAACGTGCAAAACACACACAAGGTACGCATTGCAACTTTACATTTAGAACAAAATACATTTGTATGGTATCAATGGCTTTGCTCCCGTAAAAAAATTGTCACTTGGTCAATTTTTACGGAGGAAATGATAGCACATTATGAGGATACAAAGAGCAACACCTTCTTTACCCAATTGATAAATCTCAAACAAAAGGGTTTAGTGGAGCAGCACATTGAGGACTTCCAAAAATTGAATATAAGGGTAACTGATCTTACAGAGGAACACAGGATTGATCTCTTCCTAGGCACTTTAAAGGATAACATCCAACATGAAGTTCCCGTTTTGGAACCTGATTCATTGGAGAAGGCATTCGGGTTGGCAAGAAAAGTTGAATGTAAAATTATGGCGACAAGGAAGCCTACCACTCAATTCTATAAAGAAGGAAGTGTTGCTACGCCTAGATTTCCACAACCTACAAAGTTGACACCACAACAATTGGAAGAAAAAAGAGCAAAAGGGCTTTGCTACAGTTGTGATAGCAAATACACTAAAGGTCATAAGTGTGCGGAGAAGAAATTATTTTACATAGATTGTGAAGAAGAAGAAGAAAATGAACAAGAAGAGGATATACACCAGGAACCACCCCTAGAAGAGGAAGAAATGAATCAGACCATATCGTGTAATGCACTGGCAGGAATTACCACTCCTCAAACTCTCAAGATAGAAGGACATATAAAGAAGAAAAGGGTAATAGTGTTGATTGATTCGGGTAGCACCCATAATTTTATTCATTATAAGGTAGCCAAGGAATTAAATTGTTTCCTATACCCAGCACCAGAATGTCAAGTGATGGTTGCAAATGGAGGAACTATAAATTGCTACGGAAAATGCCATAATATCAAGCTAACCATGGGGGAATATGTATTGACTAGTCCAATGCTTGCCATTCCTATGGGAGGTGCTGATGTTGTACTAGGAGTACAATGGTTACAATCTTTGGGGACGGTAGCTTTTAATTTTCAAGAACTTTTCTTGAAATTTTTTGCAGAAGGAAAGGAAGTCGAATTACGGGGTATTGAAGGGAAGCCAGGAAGGATAATAAGCTCTAATGTCATGACAAAGCTTCTAAAGAAAGAACAACGAGGCGTAATTGCACAATTATGCTCACTAGAAGTTCCGACATCAAAATCATCTATTTCTGCGGATCTCCAACAAGTCTTGGACAATCATTCCAAGGTGTTTGAAACTCCCAAAGGACTCCCACCTATTCGTGATCATGATCATGCTATTCATTTGATTCCGGGAAGTGTTCCTCCAAACATCAGGCCTTATAGATATCCTTACTTCCAAAAGAGCGAAATTGAACGTATGATTGCAGAAATGTTAGAGGCGGGTATAATTCAACCCGGTCAAAGTTCTTTCTCTGCTCCTGTAGTATTGGTACACAAGAAGGATGGATCATGGTGAATGTGTCCGGATTATAGGGAGCTCAATAAGCTCACCATTAAAGACAAATTTCCCATCCCTGTGATTGATGAATTATTGGATGAATTACATGGAGCAATTTATTTTACCAAGTTGGATCTTCGTTCAGGATATCATCAAATTAGAATGAAGATTGAAGATATTCCAAAAACGGCATTTCGAACTCATGAGGGTCATTATGAATTTTTGGTCATGCCTTTTGGCCTTACCAATGCACCTTCTACATTTCAAGGGTTGATGAATTCCATTTTCAAACCCTTCCTTAGAAAATTTGTGCTAGTATTTTTTGATGATATACTAATCTACAGCAGGTCTTGGAAGGATCATGTTGAACATGTTGACGGGGTGCTCAAACTATTGCAGGAGAAACAATTATATGCAAAAAATTCCAAATGTTTCTTTGGAGTACAAGAGGTGGAATATCTGGGTCATATTGTATCTCACGAGGGTGTTAAAGTAGACCCTAACAAAATTAAAGCCATTAAGGAATGGAAAGTCCCCACAACCATGAAGAAGTTGCGAGGATTTCTCGGGTTAACAGGGTATTATCGCAAGTTTGTTAAGAATTATGGGAGAATAGCAGCACCTCTAACAACATTATTGAAGAAAGATGCATTTTCATGGACTCCTGAAGCAACTAAGGCCTTTGAACATCTTAAAGAGGCAATGTGCCTAGCACCGGTCTTAGCTACGCCAGACTTCACAAAACCTTTATTGTGGAATGTGATGCCTCAGGAAATGGAATTGGTGTTGTTTTAATGCAGGAAGGAAGACCCATTGCTTTTGAAAATCGTCCAATCAAAGGAAAGTATTTACAGAAACCTATTTATGAGAAGGAAATGTTAGCAATACTGCATGCACTAAAGAAATGGCGAACTTACCTAATGGGAAGACACTTCAAGGTAAAAACTGATCATGATAGTCTTAAACACTTTTTTGGAACAAAGACTATCTTCAGAAGAGCAGCAAAAATGGGTCACAAAGATGTTGGGTTATGACTTTGAAATAATCTACAAAAAAGGAAAGCTTAATGTTGTTGCAGATGCACTCTCAAGAAAGAATGAAGAGGTGGAAGCATTGCTTTGTGCCATTTCTATTATCCAACCAGATTGGATAACTGAAGCAAGAGATGAATGGAAGAAGGACAAAGATGTATAGATACTCATTCAAAAGTTGCAGCAAGATCCTAGTACATCTGATACATTTAGTTGGAAAAATGATTCCTTATGGTACAAAGATCGCTTATATCTTTGTAAGAATTCCCAACTAAAACAAAAGATTCTTATGGAATTGCACACTTCTCCTTTAGGAGGACACTCAGGATTTTTAAAAACTTACCACGGGGTGAAGAAAGAATTTTTTGGGATGGCCTTAAATCTGATATTCAAAAGTTTGTGGCGGAATGTTTGGTTTGCCAGCAGAATAAAGTTGAGACAATTAAGACCCCGGGACTTCTACAACCTTTATCAATTCCAAGTCAACGTTGGGAGGAGATTTCAATGGATTTTATCACAGGTTTACCTAAGTCCGAAGGAAAGAGTGTCATCATGGTGGTAGTTGATAGACTTACCAAGTATGCACACTTTTGTGCATTATCTCATCCATTTAAAGAAAGTACGATTGCTACTACATTTATGGACAGAATTCAAAAGCTACATGGAAGCCCAAGGGTTATTGTGAGCGACAGAGATCCCATTTTTACTGGAAATTTTTGGACAGAGTTATTTTCTTGTTTGGGTACTCAATTAGCTCATAGCTCATCTTATCATCCTCAATGTGATGGTCAAACTGAGATAGTAAATAAATGTTTGGAAGGATATCTTCGTTGTTTTGTATCTGATAAACAAACACAATGGGTCGAGTGGTTACCTCTTGCT
>JAXQQM020077301.1:0-14864 GCA_034641835.2 Pinus albicaulis | reverse complement strand
GAGGGGGAACCCGAAATTTTAAATATACCCAAAATTTTGGGTGGTGTTGTAGCGGCTACAACACTATCATAAAAACCTAGATGAATTAGTTGAGGAAGAAATTAATCAAGAGACAGAAGAAAATCCTCAGGATCCAACTAAAAACATAAATAATGATGATTCATCATCCCTTTTAGCTGAGGCTCAGGAAGACATCCAGCCTCAAATTCAGCATTCACAAGAGATAGAGAACTATTGTACTTCTGCTCAAAGAAACACAGAAACATCTCCCCCTGTGACAAAATAAGAAATTGATCAGATTATCAATAAACAACCAGCCTCTGAAATTTTTTATAAAACAAACCTTCTTGCCCATTCACCCTTCGACGCTTCGATGAACTTTGTTGTATAAATTGTAAAAGTTCCTTTGTAGACTGGATTAAGAAAGACCCATCATAACCTGGTGATGTTTATTTGGTACATTACTTACATTACTAATTTTCCCACTTTGATATGTATGATGATGATGTTCTCCAACAGGTTGATTCGCAGACCATCATTGTGATTTAGGAGGAAGACTGCCCACTAACTGAATGTAATGAGCCAACTGTATTTATGATATCACAGAACAGCTTCTAAAAAATGAAGAAGAGGGAAGTATCTTAAACATTTTCTTTGCTTCATTACATAACCATCGCAATGCTTTTCATGTGACGGGTTGAGCGCACTTCTTCGGCTCAAAGAAGTGGAGGAAACAATGAACATCTCTGGTACTTATTAATTAATAAAGAACCTTCTCCTGAAAGGGTTGAGGTAATAAAAGAGACCCTTGCTCAAGAATATAATGACCTCTTCACCGAGCTCAGTCCACTGAATCAAAATACCCCGGGACTACAAGAGGACAACACTACCAAATATGATGAGTCCTCCAGTTCAGATAACAATGAAGATGAGGAAGAAATTCTTTCTCAAAAGAATATTTTTCTTGATCCAATGGAGGAAAACGTAAGCTTGGTTGAAACTTACCTTCCAAATATTCATAACCAAGTATTATTTCAAGATCCCTATGCTCATTTCTTGAAGACATTTGAAAAAGGGATAAAGGTTGTTAGAAGCAGTGTATTACCAAAAGAAAGAAGATTGTTTAGCACTGCTGCTAAAGAACTAGGGAAATGGGAGTGGCCCTGTTTGTCCAGCATGCTCAAAGATATGAGCACAGATCAATCATGGAATTATCTGATTGACTGGATGTATTGGAAAAGAGAATTTTCCAGCTAAACATGTAAATATTTCAGAGTTATATTAGGTTAGATAGGAAAGAAAATAAGCTCAACCTGTGAGCATTTATTTAGTTTTTGTTTTTTCTTTGAAAAAGAAAAATTGAAAAAATACAAAAACAATAGAAAAGGAGAAAAGAGGGCAGGTATAAAAGAAGAAAGGTACAGCCCCATACCAAAAAAGAAAGAAAATCTGAAAGTGTGCAAGCCTAAATGCCACTACTTGAAAGAGCACTGCTATTTAGTTATACAACCTAATCATGACTAGAAAGATTTCAATTTACTGCTGATAGGTTAGTGAAGAAGATTTTCCAAAATGTTTAATCTTGCCTTATCAGTAGAACAAATTAGGATGGAAAAAAGAATGGTTCAAACATGCTCAAAATATGAACCAAAAGAATTTAAAAAAAAAAAAAAAAAAGATGGCTCTAATCAGATCAAAACCTGAGCCAAAGATACAAAGAAGACTAGTTCTAACATGCTGAAAACTTGAACCAGGAAAAGAAGAAGAAGACAACTCTCAAAAGGATCAAAATCAGAGTTGAAAAAGAAGAAAGAAGGATGTCTTTATTTTCAGATCTTAAGCCTTCACAATTTTGTTTTAAATTTCTGTAAATTTCAGTCTATGTATAGCTTGTTTTTATGTGATAGTCTTACATCAAATCAGATAGCTTAATCCTGGTTTGTCTGTATTTAAATTTCTGTTTTAGAATATAGAGAATGAAAATTTGTCAAACAGCTTAATCTTGACAGATAGTAGATTAGGTAGAGAAGCTTTAGAGTCCAACTATTTAATCTGGACTATTGGAAGAAATAAGGGTAGCATTAGATAGTTTTATCTTTCTATTTTCAAAGAATAAAAATGTTGATGTAAAAGAGTTTTCCAGTCCAAGTGCACTCGAGAGAAGAAAAAATGCTAGGAAAAGTAAGATTGGGTAGGTAGTGATGCTGCTTTGAAGAATGTCATATGCTGCTGATTGTTGAAATATCATCAAGCAGCAAGAAGACAAAGAAATTCTGCCCAATGGATAAGGCACTGGTCTGCTAAAAAGCCAGAGATTGATAAATTGAGGTTCTGGACACCTAAAAGGACAATTGTCCTCCCCAAGTGGAGCCACTGTTAGTCATCCATAATTTTGATTTTATCCAAAGATGCCTAAGTTAACAATCCCAGATTTCTAGAAACAATATTTGAAGAGACATTGTGAGTTCTAGAAATCTCATAGCCTTCATTATCCTAATTCTATATGTTTCTCATAAAAACTTCACTCAAAGCTTCAAAATTATTCTGCTTCTTTAAAAGGAACTGATTTCATGATATTTTCACTTTTTCACCTCCATTTCACCCCTTCATTTTCCCATTTTTTATCTTATTTTTCATCAGTCCTTTTTTCCCTATGAAAAAACCCATTTTTCCCTTCACTAATTCTTAATTTCCTAAAAATACCCCTTTAAACCTTATAAATCCCCTTCATTTGGTTTAAAAGTGCCTTTTTCTACCTATCGGAACACCAAAAAAGGGCTAAAAACCCATTTTTCGGCCTATTTTCCAACTTTTCACAAAAAAGGCCTTAAGCGCTTTTTGGCTTAAAACCCCCGAGCCCCTTTCATCATATAACCCAGTCCTGCGACTAAGGCCCCATCGCTCATTGGTGCATCACACTTTCTAAAGTCCTGCTTCCCCTTTTTCTGTTTCGCCACCCGATCCTTTGATCGCTCCATCGCGCTGATCCTTCATGCTCCATCGCATCAGTGCATTGCCCTCTTCCTTTCTGCCTTCCACTCTTCGCTGATGTCGCACCCCTGATAGACGTTCCGCCGATGGAATCCTAACCGTCAATATGCTTCCAGATTGGACGGTACGTGCTACATCGCACTTTGGCGTCTTCCGTTTCTGCCAACCTTTTCCTCCTCTAATGGTTCTCCGCCGATGGACTCTTGACCTTCGATCTCTCCCAGATCAGACGACACAGATCACTGTGGGGGGACCCGTCCAGGGTGGTCCATACTCTCCAGTCCCCCCCGCAGTCCATATCCACCATTGATCATTTCCCGATCCAACGGCCCATATTCTCCTATTCACTATGGGGGCGCCCCGCCAACAATATCCTTCATACCCCTGGGTCCCCCGTAGTTGATATCAACCGTCCATTCCTCCAATCTAACAGCTCCCATTGATCCTCGCATTTTAACTCCACCAGACCAATTTTTACCCTGCACAAAGAAATTTTTGCTGCGTGCCAATTTTTCTTACATCACCCTGGCCCCACCATATGTTTTCTCCACCCATATTATCTCCCCTCGCGCTCATCCACAACCGTATATCTTCGGCCTGAAGATCTAACAGCCCCAAATCCTTTTAGCGTCCATTTTTCTCCCCCTCCCCCTCCTTTCAACTTGAGCGTGAAATGGGCGGTTTTCTGGGGCATATGTGTCATCCATTAACCCATATCGAATTCGATCAGCCCAATACCACTAACCACCCAGATTCCTTTCGAAAACCACTTTTGGTTTCGCAAAACCACTCTCCCTCATTTCGCGCCATAATTCAAAGTTTAAATCCTGGTTCTTCCCTGTTTTTCCATAAAACCCTCCTCTCGCATGCATATTCACCTCTACACAGCTCCTTCACCTCCACCGAGCCTCTGAAGAAGTTTTATCCTAAAAACACAGGATTTTATTAATGTTTTGTTTAGATTGTGTAGGTTTAATGGTGGCCCAAAGATCTCAGGCCTTCCTACAACCAATCTAAGTGGCTTTTTTTCTATTGGATGACGATCCAAGGATCAAATGCATGAAGAATGGGATAAAGGGTCCGATTCAAAGCTCCCATCAATGCTTTATGGACATCGATGCAGTCACAGAAACCCCTGCACACAGCAAACAAAATCATAAGATCAGTGAAGAAGACTGAAGAACAGAAGATTAAAGAAAAAACATAGATTAAAGGATAAACACAGTTAAAAGACAAATGAGCAGAAGTTTAAAATAATCCTGAAAAAAATATAAAAACAACATGAAGGATTATAAAGGAAAATGGCAGAATAGGCCTAAACACAGTTTAAATGAATAAATTAAGGAAACTTAGGCTAAAGTGGCCTCGAATAAATCAACACAGAGCAGTCATTTCATTTGATAAATCAAACTGCCACCTAGGACCTACTTTCTGTCCATAAAAGCAAATTGGCAGTTATTACACAAAAGAAGATATTTTTGACTGTCAGGGCAGTTATTGTAATATTTAAGAATAGGTCTAAAATTCAAACTTTTCACCTGTTTTATCTTAGAAGTTAAGGCAGAGTTATTAAAACAGAGAAGTAGTGCATGACATTCCTACCTTATGCCTTGCATGATTTTCAAGGCTAGGAATGCATTTACTCTGTAGTTAATGACATTTTGAACCCTAAAAAGAGTTCCACCTCCTCATTCTTCTATAAATACTCTATGAGGAGCTCTTTGTTAGGGGTTGGTTGCTGACATTCGAACTCTTTGATTTGTATATAGTTTGGCTGAAGATTAAAGAAGAAATTGAAGTTTTGGAAGATTAATGATGTTTTGACATGTTTTGTTAATGAGAAGGCTCTATCATTGGATCCCTGAGCATGGCTGTTGGTGATGTATTCTAATCTATTAATTGTTATTTCCTGTTTTCCATTTTGTTCCATCATTTCTTACTACAGTAGAGTAAAAAGTTTATGCTAATAAATGTCTCCTAGAACCCCCTTAGACCTGTTTGCTCTTCATTGTTTTTATGTTTTCATCTGTTGAAGGTTTTATTGAGCAGTTTAACTGATTTTGAACCCTTATACTTGTTTATTTCCGCAATATTTCCAATATTTGGTCTCAAGAATGATTTATGGTTTTCCTTGCTTACTTACTTCCACTTGAAAACTGTTTATGCAGTCTCCCTTTAAAGTACCATTATTTACAGTCTGTTAGAGAGGTCTGTTTTGATCATACCCTCTATTCTTACTGAGATCATTTTTTTTAAGGTCTTTATAATTTCAGTCTTAGATGTTTAGGCATTCCCTGTCCTACGATGCAGTTATTTGTGAATCTTAAATGTTTTCTTATCCTTGAAGGTGAAATCTTTGGATGAAATAGAGCGTTCCTCGACTCCTAGATTTCATTGGAAAAGTTTGTCTTGAAATGATTTTTTGCTGAAGTGTGGTTTGTATAATTTATGGTTAGCCCTGTCTATTGAATGCCTCTTCATGTTCAGATAATGTTTTAAGTCCCTTTGTTGAGGATTACATATAATTAAGGATTCTTAACTGCCCTTAGTTATACTTCTCCTTCTAAACCCTTAATGTCCATTTCATTTCATCCACCAAACCCAAGATCCACTAGCCAAGTTAGATTTTCCCTTTGATATCCCATATCTATTGATTGAGCTTGTTATAACATCTTCTTGACTCCATTTCCCAATGGCTCTGACATTTCCCCTTTCTATCTATGTTTCCTAGATCATTGATGTCCAACCAACCAAACCCAAACAAACAAACAAACTTGCACTTAATAACTAGCCTAAAATCAACCTCTTATGAGCATCAAGCTATATCCTTACGAACATATTAAGAGATCCCTCTCTGAGACTAGGAGGGCTAGATCCTAGAGCTCTAAAGCTTGGTTTATACGTTGCCTTGTCATTTGGTTTTCCAATCAGCCAAATCACAGGACCCCAACATTCTGGTAATCACGGTGGGACTTCTGAGTATATAGTCACATAAATGCTTCTTGAAAACTCATTAGGCCCTCAGTAAATCATAGAATATCCAGTGAATCTACCACCTCATCGCCAGAATAACATTCTGGCGATCACGGTGGGACCTCTGAGTACATGATAGCCTAGCAAACTCTTGTAGACTCACTAAGTCCTTCAAATAACCATAAAAACTCAGAAAACCCCAAAAACAATTTCATATTGGTTTCATAATAAACATTAGTGGTGGACCATAACATATTTTACCCTCAAAAGGCTAAAAAATTCCACCTGGCGACTCCACTGGCCTCCGGTAGGCCTATTACTTCACTAGTCCTTGTAAATTCCCCTGGGAATGCATTGAGCAAACCCAATCATGCTGTTGGTGGACAGAAAAGTTCAAATCTTCCACCTGGTGACTCCACAACCTCCAAAATACCTAAAGACTCCACTGATAGAGAACTCTAGACTAGTTGAATAGACACAATGACCTCTTTTCTAATTTACAAACATGATTCCAAGGATACAACACAGATATGCCCCAATGAGTAGAGATCATATCCCTGGGTTCCCACGTTAGATGCCCCAGGTGAATTGGGATGAAAACCTGCCTGTTTTTCAAGGTGAAGAGTTTGATGACCCTTTGTTACATCTCATCAAATTTCATATACATGTATGGAGGTTAAAGGTGGAATGGCATGAAGACTGCCTTATGAAAATGTTCATGTTGACGTTAGAAGGAAAAGCAAGGGAATGGTATGAATGGTTGAGGATTGGTAGTTTGTTTTCTCTAAGAGACCTCCACATAATATTTTATGATAATTATGAGGAAAAATCCCCATATCTATCATTGAATGGAAGTTGTTGTAATAAATCTAAGGGCATCATAGAATACCTTGCAGGCATTTATGAAGATTTGGGAAATTGGCAGCCTGAAGATCTCATAGCAGCCATCCATGAAATTCATACCCAAGACAACTATCATAAAAATCTAGATGAATTATTTGAAGAATAAAATAATCAAGAAACAGAAGAAAACCCTCAGGATCCAACTGAAAACATAACTAATGATAATTCACCATCCCTTTTAGTTGAGGCTCAGGAAGACATCCAGCCTCAAATTTAGTCTTCACAAGAGATAGAGGACCATTGTAATTCTGTTCAAAGAAACATAGAAGCATCTTCTCCTTTGACAGAAGAAGAAATCAATCAAATTATCAATAAACATCCAGCCTCTGAAATTGTTTACAAAATAAACAGTCTTTCCCATTCACCTGATGAAATTTGTTGTAAAAATTTAGAAAGTTCATTTGTAGATTAGAATAAAGAAATACTTGCTAATAATCCAGTACATTTGATTGGTGACATTACTTACATTAATGATTTTCCTAATTTTGATATGTTTGATGATGATGTTCTCCAAACAGAAGTTGATCTTGCAGGACCATCATTAGTAGATTTGTGGGAGGAAGATCAGTTCCACCAACTCCGAGAAAGTAATGAGCCAACGCAGACTATTTATGATATTGATGAAAAAAGCTTCAAAAATGCAGAAGAGGGTGAAGGAACTCTGAATATTTTCTCTGCTTCATTACAATTCATCAGTAACAGTTTTCATGTGATTGGGAATCAACAGTCTTTCAGCTCAAAGGTTGAGGAGGAAAACAATGAAGAATTTCTTGAGCATGATGAATATGAAAAACCTTCTCCTGAAAGGGTTGAGGTAATCAAAGAGACCCCTTCTCAAGAATATAATGACCTCTTCATCGAGCTCAGTCCATGAATCAAAATACCCCGGGACTACAAGAGGACAACACTGCCAAATATGATGAGTCCTCCAGTTCAGATAACAATGAATATAAGGAAGAAATTCTTTCTCAAAAGAATCTTTTTCTTGATCCAATGGAAGAAAAAGTAAGTTTGGTTGAAAATTACCTTCCAAATATTCATAACCAGGTATTATTTCAAGATCCCTATGCTCATTTCTTGAAGACATTTGAAAAATGGATAAAGGTTGTTAGAAGTAGTGTATTACCAAAAGCAAGAAGATTTTTTAGCACTGCTGCTAAAGAACTAGGGAAATGGGAGTGGCCCTGTTTGTCCATCATGCTCAAAGAGATGAGCACAGATCAATCATGGAATCATTTGATTGACTGGATGTATTGGAAAAGAGAATTTGTCAGCTAAACATGTAAATATTTCAAAGTTTGATTAGGTTAGATGGGAAGGAAAATAAGCTCTCCTGTGAGCATTTAGTTAGTTTTTGTTTTTGCTTTGAAAAAGAAAAATTGAAAAAATACAAAAACAATAGAAAAGGAGAAAATAGGGCAGGTATAAAAGAAGAAAGGTACAGCCCCATACAAAAAAAGAAAGAAAATCTGAAAGTGTGCAAGCCTAAATGCCACTACTTGAAAGTGTAGAAATTATATAACTTATGTGTTATATATCCAAGATTCTCCTGATCACACACCATTTTAACTTCATGCACAATACAGAATCTATTCCACCATTGATCATCACATGCAAAAATTAAATCAATTGCAATGCACACATGAAACAATAAAAATTCACACACATTAACACAACTGTTTAACGGGAAAGCCTGAAGCTAAAAACCCCAACTATCTCAGATATAATATATGTCATAGAGATCATGTAACAATCCTCTATACATATGGTGACATGTCAAGCCATCTACATAATATAGACGCTTACACACTAATCAAAGCCCTGATCTACAAATTCATAAATCCATCTTCGCTAGACCAACAATCCTCATTGGCATCTTTATCAATGTGTGGTGCAAAATCATGCAACACTATAGTCACAACTGATAGTCAACTTTCCCTTTCACCTATCTCTCCACTGGTCTCCACTGAAACTGTCCATGCACTGTAGTTAACTGATGTATTCTTAAGTTGATTAATGAGTTAATATTTAGTGAATTAATTATTAATTAATTCACACCACTCTCACTAGTGTATCAATCAGTTAGACTAGATACAACTAGCTCAACTGTGTCTAACTGAGTTAAACTGAACACAACTCCACCAACTACTTCTACAACTCCACCAAACTATGTCACATGAGTTCTAACTGAAGTCTCCATGCAATAGCTCCACTTAACCCTCAGGAATAGCATAATTCCTTCTGTCAGCTCCTGTGCCACATCTGTGCACTTAACTGAAGTGCTCCAAGAGAATAAGATAATGTTTAGAGTCCAAATATTATTAAGAGCTAATAGTATTCGACATATCTATTTTTAGACTGGCAATCTAAAAATAGATTCCGCCCAATATGTCTAAAAATAGAAGTCCATCTATTTTTCCAACTTGACCAACCATCCACAAATAGCATCCTGCAACTCATAGAATATGATCGATATGTCTAAAAATAGACTTTGCGCCAAAAATAGCCTGCGGGCCCACTTAGTGAAGGCGACTCTTTTCACTAAGCTCATCATCTTGTTGCAATCTCAACACTCCCTCTCAACAAGATAGGGATTATTTTCCACCCCGATCCTGCCTCTGTGGTATTCGAATTTTCTCCTAGTGAGCGCCTTCGTCAAGATATCAGCATCCTGATCCTCCGTGGGAATGTATGAAAGTAACATGATCTTCCGCTGCACACAATCTCTGATATGATGATACCAGATGTCAATGTGTTTATATCTATCATGAAATACTGGATTAACCGAGAGTTTGATGCAACTCTGATTATCACAATATATCACAGTAGGATCTAAGTGTGAACCGAACAACTCGACCAGGATCTTCCTCATCCATATAGCCTCGCATGCAGCCAAACTTGCTGCCATGTACTCGGCCTCCACTGAAATGAATGCCATGGATCTCTGCTTCTTGCTGTACCAAGAAACTCGTGTATTACTGTAGACCCGATACCTAAAATCCCCACAGATGTGCCCCCAGATACCCCAGGACATGCTTGTCCGCCCAAAAAGAGCTTGCAGTTTAACCATAGCTTGTGAAAGCCGGTTAACAACATAGCATATGCTCCGCCGTGTATTGACCAAATACATGAGCGAACCAACCAACTCGTCGATAAACAATGACATCCACTACCTCTCCTGATGTAACATCCTCTTTCCTCCAACCACCAAGAAAAGGAGTGTCGATAGGCTTGCACTTTTGCATTTGAACTTCTTCTCCAGTATCTCCCGGGCATACTTGCCTTGAGACACAAACATTCCACCCTTCTGCTGCCACATTTCCAATCCCCAGAAATAATGAAGGAGGCCCAAGTCCTTCATCTCAAACTCCTTTGCAAGATCTTCCTTGCATGAGTGTATCAACATTTCATCACCCGTTGGTATTAAATCATCTACATAGAGTACAATGATCAACAACTTACCCTCCGCTACAATCTGGAATAGGTTCGGATCCGCCTCACTCTTGGCGAAACCAAGACCGGTGAAATAACTGTCTATCCGTGTGTACTAAGCACGAGGTGCTTGTTTCAGCCCATACATCGCTCTGTTGAGCCCGCACACATGCGACTCGCTGCTGAAGATCTTGAAACCTTCAGGCTGCTCTATGTACACCTCCTCCTTAATGAATCCGTTGAGGAACACATTCTTCACATCCATCTGATGAATGTGCCACACCATCTATGCTGAGAGAGCAAGAATCGTCCGTATGGAAGAATACCTTGCGACAGGTGCAAAGGTCTCCTCATAATCTATCCCCTCAATCTGTGAGAAGCCCCAGGAAAAAAATATTGCCTTGTACTTCTCAACGCTCTCGTCAGCAGCTTGCTTTACTTTGTAGATCCATCTTGAACCTACCACTGATTTCCTTTTTGACCTTGGGACAATCTCCCATGCACCGTTTCTGACAATTGAATCATACTCTTCCACCATGGAATCTACCCATGCAGGGTCCTCCACAGCTTTCTCGAAAGAGGATGGCTCTGTCACGACACATTTTCTCACAAGAGCCATGTATCCGCAACCGCCGCATGAATGTCTCGCTTCATGTCGTGATGTATGTGCTCCTACATTTTGCGCCGCATCAAGATTCACTACCCGGGCCTTCTCGTAAGGATTTTCGGCCTTTGATGTTTGGCAGGTCGCATGAGTGGTTTCTTCCACTCCATGCACTTCTTGTGGCTGATCCACATCCTGAGGCTCATCCTTAGGAACTAATAGCTCCTCATCTGCATGCAAGTGTGGCTCCCTCTCAAGCGAACACTTCATGGCTTTCTCCTCATGGAATTTGATATCCCATCGCACAACAGTCTTCCAACTGTCTGGTAAATACACACGATAGTTGTGGGGTGTATCCGTGTACCCCAAAAATATCCCTACCTCTGTGGTCAGCTCTAGCTTCATCCTGGCATCCTTCATCACATGAATGTAAACAGGTGAGCCAAAAATCTTCAAATGAGAAATATCAGGCCTCTTACCAGAAAACGCCTCCTCGGGTGTACTCATGCCAAGTATCCTATGAGGACAACAGTTCTGCACATATACTGCAGTATTGCATGCCTCAGCCCACAAGTGTATGGGAAGGCCTTGATCATGCAACATCGCCCATGCAGCACCCACGATCGTTCTGTTCTTCCGCTCAGCAACCCCATTCTGCTGTGGGTTATGAGGTGCTATGAGCTCTCTTCGAATTCCTTCTGCGCTACAAAAGTCCTTGAATTCTCCAGAGATGAATTCACCACCATTGTCGCTCCTAAGAGCCTTCACCTGCTTCCCCGATTCTTTCTCAACCAGTGCCTTGAACTCACAGAACTTTGAGTATGTCTCGCTCTTCTTCTACATGAAGAAGATCCAACACTTATGAGAAAAATCATCAACAAATATCACATAATACCTGTGCTTTGCTGTCGAAGCTACTGAGAAAGGTCCACACACGTCTGTGTGAATTCTCTCAAGGATCATCATGGCACGACTATCCTTCTCGTGAAAGGTGGCTTTCACAAATTTTCCCAAGGTACACCCCTTGCATTGATCTGACTGCGCAAGTGCACACTTGGGAAGCCCGGTGGAAATTGTCGCAAAAAATTTTCAAAGCGCCATGGTGAAGATGGCCCAATCTCCTATGCCAAAATTCGCCCCCTCATCCCGGCTCACCACCGCTTCTCTCTTTCTTTGCCTCGCCATTGCTGTGCAGCCATCTACCTGCAACTGATAAAGGTTATTAACTCGAACCCCTATCCTCCGGGTTTCACCAGTTGCCTTACTGCGCAGGAAAGCCTTTCCCTCGCTAAAGACAACATCATATCCCTTGTCTTCTAACATGGCCACCGAGATCAGATTCTTCTTCAATCCTGGAACATGCATGACATCCTTCAATATGAAAGGTTTACCAGACTCCCTCTCAAAGGAAATGGTCTCGATACCAGTCGCACTGTATCTACCATCATCGCCCATCTCGATGTGCACTCCAAGATCCTTTTCCTCCAGATCACTAAACAAATCTTTGTCTCCAGTCATATGGAAAGATGCACCACTGTCAAGAAACCACACCGATCCCATCACACTTGAAACCAAGCATGCGATCAAAGAAAATTCGAGCTCAAACTGCAAGGCTAAGGCCTCTCCTGCTACAGATCCAGCAGTCTGCTTATTTTTCTTCTTCTGTGGACAATTAGTGTTGTAATGTCCGTGTTGGTGACAGTGAAAGCACTTCACCTTGGACAAGTCCTGCTTCTTTCCTTTCGCACTGGATTGAGAAGGATTTTTCTTTCCCTTCCCTTTCCTTGCTTTGGCATCCAAAGCACAATTTTCTTCATCTTCATTCTTCGATGAAGATCCATCCCTGGTACCCCACCTTATCTCCTCTTGCACAAGATCTGACCAAAGTCGCTCCCATCCTGGCGCTTTCTCCCGACCATTGGACAGAGTCCTCGTAGCTATGCCAACTCTTCTAAGCCCAAGGAGAGAAAGGCTCACTCAAGTCTTATTAATTGCGTAACCCCCACACTTCCCATTTCATCCTTGCAAAGTTAAAAACTTCATGAGGTACTTGGGTATACTGTCGCCTTTCTCCATTTTTATTTTTCTGAGCTTGTCTTTAAGTGCCAACTTCCTCTGGTCGCTTTTGCTTTGGAACAAGTCTTTCAAAGCTTTCCACATTAAGAATGGAGAAGCTTTACCATGAAGGCTGGACACCATGTGATCCTTCACACCTTCCAACAGAATCCTTCAATATTTTGTTGTCTTCTTTTGCCATGCGTCAAGTGCAGCTGCATCGCTAGAACCCGGCTTAGGAACATCACTATTGATGAACTCCTTCGGCCCATTATCATCCAGCAACGCCTCCATCCTGTCCTTCCATGCAATATAATTCGAGCTCCCATCAAGCGCATACTCCAATCGCAATCCGTTGAAAGACATTTCAATGAATGCTCAACTTCGACACCAAGAAAACACTGCAGCAAATTCGAATTCCACCAGCACAAAACTCAACCGCTTCAATAATTGCAATATTTTATGATCAATATCCCTCTGATACCATGTAGAAATTATATATATTATGTGTTATATATCCAATATTCTCCTGATCACACACTATTTTAACTTTATGCACAATACAGAATCTATTCCACCATTGATCATCACATGCGGAAATTAAATCAATTAATTTACACATGAAACAATAAAAATTCACACACATTAACACAATGACTTACAGGAAAGCCTGAAGCTAAAAACCCCAACTATCTATATATAATATATGTCATAGAGATCATGTAAAAATCCTCATACAAAGCTTCTCACAAGCTCTCAGTACAATCCAATCGCTACACACTAATCAGCCCCTGATCTTGCAAATCCATGCACCGATCTTTGCCAGCCTCTAGCCTCATTTCTACCGCACAATCCCCGCCAAGAATGCTCGAATGAAATCCAATCCACCAATATTGCACCGCGCAATCCTGTTGGCATCTCCATCGAGTGTTGGATGCAATCAATGCATCACTATAGTCACAACTGATAGTCACACTTGCTCTTTCACCTACCTCTCCATTGGTCTCCACTGAAACTGCCATGCACTGTAGTTAACTGATGTATTCTTTAGTTGATTAATGAGTTGTTATTTAGTGAATTAATTAACTAATTAATTCACACCACTCTCACTAGTGTATCAATCAGTTAGACTAGATACAACTAGCTCAACTGAGTCTAACCGAGTTAAACTAAATACAACTCCACCAACTACTTCTATAACTCCACCAAACTCTATCACATGAGTTCTAACTGAATTCCTCATGCATTAGCTCCAGTAAACCCTCAGGAATAGCGTAATTCCTTCTGTCAGCTATTGTGCCACATCTATGCACTTAACTGAAGTGCTCCAAGAGAATAAGATAATGTTTAGAGTCCAAATATTATTAAGAGCTAATAATATTCGACATATCTATTTTTAGACTAGAAATCTAAAAACAGATTCCGCCCAATATGTCTAAAAATAGAAGTCCATCTATTTTTCCAACCTCGACCAACCATCCACAACAAGATCCCTAAACTCATAGTGTTAGCCACTTGTAAAATTTGATTATCCCAAAAGGTGGCTAAATCTATTTTGAGCCTTCAAGGAACAATTTTTTCTTAATAAAAAATGTTGGCTCTTGAATACTTTTGAAGGCCTCATGCCTATGTCCAAACCTTCACCGCTGTTCCCATATTGAAAACTCTGAAATCCTACTAATTCCCAAAAAGAGTACTGTTGCAAGCACCATTTTCCCCTTCCTCCTCTTCAAAAAATACCCTCTTTCTCTATCCCTCCATTTCCCATGAAAACCCCTCATTTTTACGTTTATCCCCTTTCCACTTCATAAAAAACCCTTGATAAGGTTTTAAGACTCTCTCTTAACCTTATCAAAAGCCTCAAATCCCTTTCAAAATCCTTGAAAAACCATTAAAATGCATATTT
>JAXQQM020058674.1:0-41177 GCA_034641835.2 Pinus albicaulis | reverse complement strand
GATTGAATGACTTCTTCACCTTATCCTGAGGATGAACCACATTAATTGGTTCGAAACATCGACCAAATCCTAATAATGTGATTAATTCAAAAAGACATTTATCTATTAAAATAGTTTATTAATAAATATTTTATTAATATAATACATAGAAAAATATGTAATATATTGTAAGAACGTACATAGGATAATATATAAGATAATATCAAGGGTAAAATAAAGAAAAATCAAGATAAAAGAAAAAGGATTAAAGGAAAATAATTCAAGATCAAGGATGAAAGAAGGAAATAAAGAGCTATCATCTCCCTTGAGACCAGATCCTAATGATGTGATTAATCCGAAAGGCATTTATCTACCAAATATAAAATTTTTAGATTACACTTTAATCTAATATATTAGATTCTACAAAAATATATTCAAATTATTTTAGCAATTTTTACATTAAAAAATGGAATCTCTAACATTCTTGTCATATTTACCATGCCTTACCAACTAATTAGGCCGAAGGCTTTCTTATTGTGAGGTTCTATGGGCTGACATTGGAGAGATTCATAGGTCAATAATGTAGAGATCTCTACGTTGCATTTTTAAAATTAATGCTCCCACCCTCTGTTTTAATAGGGATCTGTATTACAAGGATTCATAGATGAAGGAACAAACAAAATGATGAAGGAAAAAAAAAGTAAAATCCGACAATAAAATTTTAAACAAGAATGTGATATTTTGTTGTTTAAAATACATTCTTGTTTTTTTCACTAGAGTTTAGTTAAATCAGCGATACAATTTCAAGCAAGAATGTGATTTTTTGTTGTTTAAAATACATTCTTAAATACATAAATAGATTCATGGCATCTTTTTGGCACTTGAATTATATAGATTAAAAAATTTAAAATCAATTTTTTAAAAATCTCTATAAAATTTTGATTAAATTTAATCAAAAAATGTCAGAAAAAACCATTTCATCTCACTATATATATAGAATTGATTTTTTAAATCCAAAATAATAAACATTTGGACATGTTTAAAAAGTCAAAATACCTCTTTTTTTCAAATTAGATAGTCAATGTTCCACGTTAAGAATATAAAAACATTAAATGAAACTTCCTTCACAGCTGATCAACTCGTTTAATGGAATAGAATATTTTCACGTCGGAGGATTTTACGCGGGAAGGGAAGGTCTCTGTCGAGGCACTTGTAGTTCATCAGGTTTCTAATTGCAATTTTTTAAATGTCGGCCAACAGCTGTGATATTTTTGTTTTTCGGAGATTGTTCATTGCATTACCGTGTGGGTGAGAAAAGTCAGTTTAATGGTACCGTTTTATGTGGTTATCTACAATATATTTTTAACGGTCTAAATGCACATTTTGCAATAATATATTGAATGATTGAAATATAAATTTAGATTCTTTAGTGAAAACTTTAATTTATATAACAGATAATATATTATTATTTTCTTTCCAACTCTGAATTTCATATATATATTAAAATATTTTTTTAATTTTTTTTTGGAAATTTTAACTTATACAACAGTTATATATTATTATTCCCTTTCAAACTCTGAATTTCAAATAAATTATGGTATATATGTTAAAATATATATTAAAATATTTTTTTAGAATTTTTTTGGAAATTTTAACTTATACAATTTTTATATATTATTATTCTTTTTCAAACTCTGAATTTTATAATTTATCTATGGTAATAAGCAAATTAGCAAATATCTCTTTTTAATAACGAAGACATATAACTAAATTTATATGGATTGCGAGAAAAGCTATGGAGGATGTGGTTATCCATGGTAATTCACATATTAACACATATTTCTTCTAATTTCTAAAGAAATATGACAACTTAACTAAATTTATATGTATTTCGGAGAAAGTCATGGAGAATGTGGAATAAGGCGAGTCATTGTCCACATCCCATCTATTCATTTTGAATATGATTCTCATTTCATGCACACAACAGGGGATTTCATGCACATTCTTTAATCTTACTGTAAAGATTTCTTCCAGTTTTATTGTTTTTCTTCTATATGAGACAAAGTCAAACCAACCATGGACATGGATGGAGAAGCCAAGGGTTTGAAATTACGATGCAAGTTAGTCAAGTTCTGAAGAAAATTTATATGTTCAAAGGGCTAGGGATCACAGTATACTCCAAATGATCAACCAATCGAGAAGGGAACCATAAACCATGCTACAAACCTTATATAAGGAAGCTTTTCCCTAGCATACAAATATAAGCTTGATTATAGGGATGAGTATCCTTATCCAAAGACATGATTTCAGATTGAAAACCATGGACTTAGCCCATAATGCTTATTAGGCTCGTAGTTCACTCACCAAGCCAAAGACTATGATAAAACCCTTATAGAAGAAATGTTTACATAATAGAAGAATATGGGTCCAATTTTAATGATTGGAAGTAACAATAATTGGTTTCTTAGGCCAAGTGATCATTCGGGATGATATTCATGGATTAAGCTCCCAAGCATTACTTTTCAATCCCATTGACAATGCCTTGAACTCTCGTCCATGATATAGTTCTTACAAAATAATATTTTCCATACAAGAGGAATATGGTCTCAATTTTAAGGATTAGGTGTAACAAGGATGGGTCTCCTAGCCGAAATTAATAATATTTCCAACCACCCCTCATTTTCCTATTGAGAAAACAACCCATTACTTTTCAAAATAACTATAAAATTAATTCAAAGTCTAAGCATGTCAAGTGCCCCTAAAATTTTGTAGACTGGTTTCATTTTTGGATCTTTCATGTGATCCATAATGCATTGTTATACGGATAGATTCCTTCTGTAGACAAAAGAAATATCCCTAGAACTAGTGGCTTGATCTAGAAACAACCAAGACAAAATTGCATTGTTTATCCTTAGATAAGATTGAAATATAGGAAGAATACTTACTTGGAATCTGATGCAAGTTTCCTCCTTCTCCTTGCTTGCAAGCTTTAGCTCCAACTTCAATTGCTAAAAGTGGAACCTGCAAAACATCCAAAACAAGCAAGAGAACCAAAGCATACAAATAACATATACAAACTACTCTAAACAATAAGCCAAGGATTCATTGTTCTACATATGTATAAATGAGACATACTATATCGAAAAAGAAGGCACGTTTGTATTAATAAAAGTAGGATATGATTACAACCCTTGTAGACCTTGACCTTATAGATTTCTCCAAGCTATATTGTCCTTCCTTTGCCACAATAGCAACCTTTCAATCACACCTCAAGAACTTGGATATATTATGGACCTCTAGGCACAAATTAGTAGCATGAGGGCATAACTAAGAGTCTCCAAAATCCAACCTGGTCCTAATAGCAAGTAATGCATTTATAGGAGAAATGAGGAGGTTGTAGATCCATTAAATTAGGGTAAGATCCACTTTAGAAGGGGATAAGCTCCATGAGATAAGTGATAAGACCTCATTTGTAGGAATTTGAGGACATCTTTAACATAGAATGGAAACTTCCACGATAGAAGCCTCTAGAAGCAGAAGCTTATAAATTATATTTAATGTTTTCCTCATTTCAAGGGTCATCAAATTTGTAGTGAAAGCGGTCTGCATTGACCAATGCTTTTTATTTTGATGCAACCTGCGCCATCGCACTTACTAAACTAGGAATGTGCATTTATCCATAAAAATAGGGTTTTTAGAAAATTTAATCCATGATTCTTGGAACTTCTAGAAAGGAGATGCTTTTGGATCTGTAGGGGATAATTGAAAAGTGTGAATGGATGATGGTTGACTTGGGTTCAAGTCCATTTCATTAGATGTGAAAAAATGACACGTAACAGATTTCATCCTAAAGTAAAAAGTTATAAGCAGTGGCTAAGGACTAAAGTGGTTTACTTTGTGAAAAATCTAGATCAAGAATATACTGGTTTAGATCATCAATATTCTGTTATAATACATTATCATCATGATAATGTTGCTGAGGTAGGAATGCCCATACTCAGAATACAAGTCATTTTACATGTACAATGATAAAATTGATTGTCATGTCCATTGATGGCAGATTGTGAACCCATGCTTGGATGAATTTCTGTAGGACCATAGCCATCATACTTTGTAATCTTGTAAGAAACCTGAAATCACATCCTAAATGGATAGAACTAGATTTGGAGTCTTCTACTTCGTCACTCTATAGTACGAGTCTAACCATGTGAATAGATGTGTTGGGGTCGAACATGGTAGAAACCATCTAATTACCAACTAATGATGAAAGTAGTTAACAGATGTGATGGAACCATCGATAACGATAATGGCCCTCAAGGTACTTAAGTGCAATCTATGAGGTTTCAATGAATGAGTTGAAGTCGAACACCACAAAAAATATTTCGATCGAAGGCCAATGATAAAAACCTGTCCTTGAAAGCGAAGAAACGTGCCATTGAGGTATGCAAGTTCCAAGGCATTGAAGGGAGTTTCTAAGTCAAATTATTGGATAACGTGTTGATGTCGACAGGAAGCGACCCATGGCAGGAGGGCCTTAATGTATCCACCATCAATGAAGTGAAACTAGTATCAATATTTGATACAAAATGATGATGCAAAGTTGGTTCAGGAGCGGTAGACATGTGAAAGAAGGCTAAAGGTATTGTAGTAGATGTGAACTGAGGGCAGACTTCTTTTGAACATATCAGCGACACTTTTATGGAGTTGGAAGCATTGACTCAAGGACCCATCATGAAGGCTTTCATTAAGGTGTGATTAACAGAGAGGAAAGCAGATTCCCCAACCCAAAACAATCACGGAGTTTAGAGAGTGTCATTTTCAAGAGGTTGCGACTCGCTGCCATAAATAGGTTTTTTGTCTTGTTTCCCGAATTTCCCAACCATTTCTAGCTAGTACCTCTTTATTCTTTTACAAGCTTGAGGAGGATAACATATTCTTAGCCTATAAGTTCATCCTTTGGATGAATCCTTCTTACTATTTTTAACGAATACTGAGAAGGAGTGGTTTGGTCTCGTCATGCTTGATGAGTCCTATGTTTTTAATGGTTTTACGAGTCCAACGAAGGTATAAATTGACTTATTTTTCATGTTTAGAGAGTTTTAAAAAGAGGGAAAAAAACTCTAAGAGTTTCCTTTTCATAGTTTTAGTCTCTTGGGCCCGAAAAGGCATAAAACAGTACCTAGGAGAACCTTTTAGCTATGTTCAAGTAAAGTATTCCTTTTTCATAAATAGTCTATATAGTCTAGAAAAGGGTTAAATTTATATTTGGCAAAGATATTTTCATTTACTTTAATGATTTTGAAAATCCAAGTGCTCAACAACCTTGTCATGTTTTGGGAGTCGGAAAAGATCTTAAAGATAACTCCTACTGGAGGAACAAGCGGTATAATGGTTAGCAACTGGTTCTGGTCATGATAGAACTGCTCAAAACATGTATAGGTCAAAAGGCAAGCTAATAGGACCACTCATCACAACGGTTCCTCGGGAAAGGGTAAAACACTAAGTGAAAGCAAATGATCGGCCAAGTAGATGGTGAAAATGGAATGGGAAAACCAAGCCTCATCTTGCAGAGACGGGTTGATAAAAAAGTGGAAATCATGAGGGATAAAGTGTGGAATCCTTCTAGGGTAATTCCAAAAATGTGACAAAGAAGGTCAAAAGGAGGGATTCCAAATAGATAGTGAAAAATGATTGCATGGATACCAAGACGACAAAAATGTGTTATACTAGGGCATCCATGATCAGATAGGATCTACCATCAAGCTACGACATACATAAGATAGAGGGATAATGTCACAACTTGATGGGGTCAGAACTAAGGTACAATGACGGAGAACCAAGGTTAAGCTCGTAATAGGTTTCATTTTTTACACAAGCTTGAAACAAGAGAAAAATTATTCTTGAGAGTGGTTTCATTTTTACACAAGCTTGAAACAGAGAAAATTATTCTTGAGAGTGGTTTAATTTTTACACAAGATTGAAACATAGGAAAAAAAATATGCTTGAGATACATATAATGCCCCCAACATAACAGTAGAAGCATGCCCCCCCCAAGATTTGTTTTGTCCGCCAAATCTTCTTATAGACCCAAATAAATTGTTGGTTACTGATGGAAATATGTTCACTAGGAAGGAAGGAAGAGGATCATGTGATAGAAGGAAACGAAGATGACACATAAAGAGAATTATGTTCATAGGGTTGTTTCATGTTTATGCAAGCTTGAAAAATAGAAGAAACTATGTTCATGGTAGCATGTTTCATTTTTTAATGATCTTGACACAATGTAAGAACTATACTCGTGGTAACCTTAATCATGACCCACAAGAGGCTAGGGCTTCGAAGAGATTCTAATTAGATGGGAGAAAAAAACTCTGGAAGAAATATATATCAAGGGATCCAATGGAAATATCAGGCTCCAACACCCCCAGTAAATGATTCACCATATCACCTACTGGATCTAGGTCAAAAGAAGTTGAGAAAAGAGTGAAAGACTCTTTTTCATTGGTGGGTGCAGGCATATGACAGGTTGTCACATAATTGACATGTGGAGGGGGAGATACCACTTGCATATTTGGAACATTTAGGGAAGTTAGATGATTGGAAGTCAAGTCAAGAACAATGAATGAAATTTGATTAATAGTCACAATTTTTCCGTCAAGTGAGAAACACATCACTCGAAACAGTGTGGACATGACAACATTCATGGCATAAACATAGTCTCACCTAAGGAGTAAATTGAAATCCAAGGGGCCTAGGAATACCATAACGTCAACATATATAGTGTTTTCCTTCCAAGGTAATAAGAAACGTAGGAAGGATCCCTAAAGGTTGACTGGTTCTTTTGTTAAAAACCAACAGATTCAGAGTAGCATACACAAGCTAAGGGGAACCCAATTCTTGATAAGTAGTCAAGGATAGAATGCTAAGCGAAGCTCCCTCATCTATAACAATGCGATATGTGTTTTTATCACAAGCCTTCACCATGATCTGAAAATTCATGTAAGAAGGGAGACGAGGTTCCATCAATTGAATCCAATCAAAGGAAATGATATCATTACTTGGAGGGGGTGTTGTGACAATGAGAGAAATTCCCCCTTTTTCGGTTACAGTTGAAGAAAAAGGAAGAACCTCAGCGGTATGAACCTTAATCTCTATGGGAAAAGTGTGATAAACTAAAGGTGGAATAGAATCAACCATTTTCTCAACCGATGGTTGATTTGGAATGGATTCACGGGATTCATGTTCAGAGAGAGTGGGATTGACTAAAGATGGATTGGGATCAATCACTTCATCAACCAATGGAGGATTTGGGGAAAGCTTTTGGTAGCTAGTTGGAAGTTGCTGTTGAGAAGTAGTATGTTTTTCTAGGAATTTGGATGCTTCATCCATATAAGGGAAATGGTGAATTGGATGATTCCCTTCACATAACCTACATGGAAGCTTAACTTTTCCTTTTTTCCTAGGAATCTTATTATCACTAGTTGATGGTTCATCATCAACATGATCTCCAGAGGCTGATGCCAAGGGTTTATGTAAGCCTTTGGTCCACACTTATAATACCTGGGGAATGCCAGGACAATCTCTAAGAACGTGAGAACCCTTACAAAAATTGCAAGAGAACTTAACTTTGCATGGATTTTTGGAAGGTTTCTTGACATTAGTTTTATTCATAGAAATGGTTTCTTTGTTGCCCCCTTGCTTATTTTTATTCTTTCTCTTCATCCTTTTCTTCTTCTTCTTAGCTTCTTGGTTACCAACATCAATAATTTCACCAATCGAGGAAGAGGAAAGGGATGAAGAAACAATAGGCGACAAAGATAAAGGGTCAACTTGAGCATCAATGTGAGGTTGATTATTTTTTGGGAGGAGGACTTGGCTGTGAAGCAGTTTGGACATTCAACACCAAGGAGGTTGAAAACAAGTAAATTTGTAAACCTATGGTAAATTCGGGAAGGGAAAACTTAGCCATATAAGGAGCACCAATATTTCCAAAATAGGGAAAAGGACTAGGATTCCCATCCAAAGGCTTTCCTTGACGGGTAGACTCTGGAACTGTTTCCATTAGATTCAACCTAATATCTACTAAGGAGTAACAAGTGAGTTAATTAATTGATTTTAGAAATTAAAGACACAAATAAAACAAAGAGGGGAAACTAGGAAGAAAGGATTACCAAGTCACTTTGAACTACAATATACAGTTAAGTACGTGTAGTAAATCTCCCTGAATTTTGTGTTCAACGTATCATGGTTAACAAGGCAGTCGATTCGGTTACCTATAACGGGTTTGAAACCTAGTGGGGACTTCTAAAATATACTCTAAGGTACGTGGAAGCACAGTCTTTACTAGTGTTGTCTAATGTGTAACCATGTGATGGAGGTGTTTTGATATACTCGTTGTATTTGGGGTGTTGTCTTATATACCAAAAGGTACATGAAAGAACATTTTGATATACTTCGATGTATCTGGAAAACCAACAACCATCCCCAAGATGTAACACTGACAAGTAATGACAACTCCTACGTTTAATGATCTTGGAACACATCTTCTAGCCTAGACACACTAAATGTGTCATTAATGTTCCAAATGCTAATTAGGTTAATTGATAAATTTTATTTTTGATCTTGATTAAAGTTTCAATTTCATGGCTCAAATCAAATTCACTTGAACTCCTAGAATGCAACTAGCATGAGAAAGATCTCATTTTCGTTCAATGAAGATCTATCGAAAGAAGGGAATAAATTCCAAACAATAATGTAACAAACAAGATCTTCCAAATAACATATTCAACTTTCAGTATTCCAATGCAAATATTCAAATCCCTAATGCATGAAGAAATGAATTTTTTATTTCTTTTCACTTTTCAATGCAATAAAAACTGAAATATGACTATAGTATTGAATAAAAAGCATTCACACTTATTGGAATTGTAACATGAAGGTGCTTTAACAAATCAATAACCAATCCAAATGATTAGAAACCCTAATTGAAAAGAAGAATAAATTAATGAAGCAAACTCTCATAAAAAAGGCAATCAAACTCAAATCCAAACAAATTGTTGGCTTTATAGAGACCTTGAATAGACCAGAGACTCAAGAAGACACTGCAAAAAAAAAAAAAAAAACTTAGAGCAAGGAAAGGAAAACGAATTTTTTTTTGCACTCCAAGATCATCATAGGTGATATATAACAACAAGTGTGATTCATCGCACTTACATAATAGGGCATGTGCGTTGGGATGCTCTGCTGCAGAACAAAAAGTGCGTTGGGATGCTTTTCCGCAGAACAAAAAGTGCGATGGGGCTAATTTTTCTCAAAACACGCAAATCAAACCCTAATCAAGCTTAAAATTATGCTTTCCTAGGTCCAATAATTGCTTTATCAAGTCAAACCGAGTCGATTGAAGAGGACCTAAAATAATGGGAAAAGGAAACCACTAAGAACATATCGTTCCCTAGTGGAGTCACCAAGTTTTTTTAATGGACAAATTCCTTCTGCGGATAGAAGCAATCTCCCTAGACCTAGTGTCTTGATCTAGAAACAACTAAGAAAAAAATGCATTGTTTATCCTTAGAGAAGTTTCAAATATGGGAAGAATACCCACTTGGAATCCAATGGAAGTTTCATCCTTCTCCTTGCTTGCAAGGTTTAACTCCAACTCCAATTGCTGAAAGTGGAACCTGCTGATGAGCTCTATCATTAGACATATTTGGAGGGGTTAATAGTCACCTTTTTTCCTTCTTAGATCTTTGTTTCTTTCATTTTTATTATTATTTGGATTTATGATGCTAGTATAGGTGGTGATTAAGGCTAACATACTCTGAGTGCCTAATATATGGTTGAGTGTAGAAAATCATGATTTATTAAGCATTTTTATAAAGATTTTATCACAAAGACTAGGAGGAGACAACAAGGAGAAATTATAGGAGGATTTTCCACCCTCAAAGGCAACCGAAGGATCCCAAAGATTCTCTCCAGCAATTTGAGTTCCACAAGTAGCCGAAGGATTCCCAAGGATTCTCTCCAAGCAATTCGAATTCCAGAGGCAGCCGAGCAACTCAAAGAGGAGAGCACTCAATCTTGGTTTACTTGGATTCCAGTGGACTCAATCACCATTTTTCTAGGGAGC
The DNA here is from genome assembly GCA_034641835.2 of Pinus albicaulis. Classification (NCBI taxonomy): domain Eukaryota; kingdom Viridiplantae; phylum Streptophyta; class Pinopsida; order Pinales; family Pinaceae; genus Pinus; species Pinus albicaulis. The sequence continues at coordinate 31,072 of JAXQQM020058674.1, read as the reverse complement.
TATCGGTAGCTGCCCTATAGAATAAATAGAGTAGAGCTAGATCTAGGAAGAGTTAGTCTATCCTAGTCTTGCTTCCATTCAGAATTATTGTTCTGAACTATTGAATCTTTTCATTTTATTCAGGGATCGAAAATTTCAGAGATGTATGTAGTTATTATTTTATGAAATGAGCAGATTTATTTCCTTTGATTGATTTAAGTTCAGAGGGCTAGGCTCATGGGTTAGGAGCCAATCCATGTGCCTCAGCGTCTCTGCTGTTATTATCTTTTCCTTTCTGTCATTTAGCTAGTTTTACCTCTGTCATTTAAGTTAGATATTCTTTTGATATGTTTCATTGCTATTTAGTTTTTGTGTTGTTGTAGTTTTAATTACTTATACGTAGTAAAATAGAGGAAAAACCCCAAAAATTGTGGTCAAGTCTCCCCCCTCTCATCTCTCTAAATAGAGCTTGAGGAGGGTAGACCTTTCCCCACAGGCCAAAAATGATTTCTCGCTTATGATTTCTTAGAAATAGATTAGATCAGTGCATGCATTTTCACAAACATCTTGTCTGTTTTTCTTGCATATATAGGCAGGCTAATTGTAGGTACGGGCAACATAGCCCAGGGGAATTTTTCCAGCACCTCCAACATCATCTTCCATCTTCCTTTCATCTATGTGTTACGCTCTTGAACCTTGCCTTTATGCCTCCATTCCCCCCTTTGTTCTCTCATCGCAGCTACCGCGCAATCTTTTGATTCATAAAAACACTTAGAACCATTCAACCTACCTTATTCCTACATTTTTATTGGTCCCAACTACTTTACCTTTTTTTAACGCTAAACACTTGAAAAACCATTGAAACTCGTCTTCTGCCTTTTCTCCTCGAGTCTCCTGCCACCGTATGTCACACTGTGCAGATCGCAACATTTACCTTTTACCTTTAACGCTCACTGCTCGCTCTTTACGATTGCGATATTGCGAAATAACACTTCGCAACATTTACCTTTCACCCTTAAACACTTACCGCTAGTTCTTGCGATTGCGGTATTGTGAATCGCATCCCGCAACTTTTCCCTTTTTCGTTTCACCACCACATCATCCCCATCGCACATCGCATCTCACGGAACTTACCACATCGTAAATCGCATCCTACAGTTCTTATCCTATCACACATTGCAGCCTGAAACTTTTCCCTTCTTCCTTTCACCGCCACGTCATCCCCATCGCACATCGCATCCTGCGAAACTTACCACATCGCAAATCGCATCTCGCAATTCTTATCCTATCGCACATTGCAGCCCGCAAATTTTTTCTTTTTCTTTTTCACTGCCACGTCATCCCCATCGCAAATTACCTCTCACAATGTTTATCGCAATGCACATCGCACTTCACACATTTTAGTTTATTCTCGTTAAATCCTTACTGCTATCCATTTAAACTTGCGAAATTGTGATTGCAACATCGCACATCACAAATTTTACCTCCATCACGTCTCTGCCATCGCATTTTTCGATTCTTTCCACTCCAAAGTCATTTCTTGTGCTATAATAAGGTTTTATAAGGTTTTAAACCCCCTTTTTCTGCTTCTAAGCCTTTTTCAATTCTTTTCGCTCCAAAGTCATTTCTCACGTTATAATTAAGTTTTCTAAGGGTTTAAGCCCCCCCTTTCCACTTCCAAACCTCGTTTCATGTGTTAAACCTCCCATTAGCCTCTTTTAGCCCTTTTTCTTCCTCCAAGATACAAATTAACTCTTTTTAGTTAGAATTAAGTCATGGATATCTTAGTTACATGGATATAAGCATGGTAGATAGATCATAGGATAACTAGAGTGCATTTAGCTGTTTGGCCAAGTTAAGTGTGGTTTAGGATTAGTTTCCTTTCTACTATTTTTTTTCTACAAATTCAATTAGCTTCATTCTTGTCATTTCTTTCCAACAATTTAGTTCAATTTCATTTCTGTCTTTTCCTTCCAACAATTTACTTTATATTTGTTCTCATAATTTAAGAAATAGCACCCTTTTGTAAATCAGAAGAGGATGACATGAACATAATGCATCTATTGTGTATATATAACTCTCACCTCAAAATTTGTATGAACCCCGGGATGATAAAGTAAAGTAGGGCAACCTCTTGGAGTTGCAGCATTCTTGGTGCAATACCAGGGCTCACCACTTTTTGGAATCGTTTCAGGGGAGGTGTATAGTAGATATTTTGATTTTGTTTTAGCATTTTTTTCTGCTTTCCTTTATTTTCATTTCACTTTAGAAATATTGAAAAAGTAGAAAAGAGATTTTATTTTCATGCCTCATAGGACTAGGAATACTCAAAGACAAACCTTACCTAAAACCCCCACATCACCTCCTAGCCACCTTTCACTCTTCTTCAGTGGAAGTGAGATTGAAACCCCTATAAGAGAGCCTTCTGAATACTTTGAGAATCCTATTGGGGAAGAAGAAGAAGACCTAGTTTCAACCGAGGGACCTGCTTCACCTATATTAACCATGGTTGGGACCCAAAGAGCCTTTCCCATAAGAGAGGCAGATGGGGATACTAAGATGAAAAAAATTAGCCCCTCAACTCTTCCACACTTCCATGGACTTACCTCTAAGGACCCTGACACATTCATGTTTGAGTTTGTTGTTGTCTGTAGGACTTATGACTACACCTCTGATGATCAAAAGTTGAAGCTATTCCCATCCACCCTTAAGGATGCATCCTTGCGCTGGTTCATGGGTCTGTCTGGGGATAGCATCACTACCTGGGCACAAATGGAAGAGACCTTCAGCAGCAAGTACAAGGACTACTGTAGGTCCAGGGAAACTAAGGATGATATATTTAGGATGAGTCTAGGGCCTGATGAATCCATAGAGGATTATGAAGAGAGATTTCAATTGAAATATAAGAGAGCCAACTGTAATCTTGATCCTGACTCACTTAAACTTGTACTTCTTTGAGGATCAGTGAAGAGATGATAGAAACCTTGAATATCTTATCAGGAGGAGATATCTACCAAAAACCCTATGAAACAATAAGAACTGTCTTTCGGAACCATTCTAGGGCATTTAGGAAGAAGGGAAGAGATAGCCAAAGTACATCCAATACCCCTTCCTCTTCCACCTTCATAAAACATGAGATTGGAAACATGTTAGAGTACTTCAAGAGTGACATGTTGCACACCTTTTCTTTTCAAATGGACACAATGCAGGTCAAAAGGAAGCAAGAGGAAGCGAAGAGATCCCTGGCCATATTTTGTCCTAGATGTACTAGGAAACACCCAAGAAATGAATGTCCACTGAATTTCATAGAGGTTTTCTTAGTATGTGAAGAGAATCATGCCACAGACAAGTGTCCCTCCTTACCTGGACTCAAAGACGTATATCAAGGTGAGGAAACAATGTTAGAGCAATTCTGTTTCATCAACTAGAGAAGGCCTCAGGGCCCTCAGCCATATCAACAAGGTATGCAAGGTGCACCTCACTCTTACTATTACAACAATCAGAGTGCACCCATGCAACCTTGGTAAAACCCCACTCCTCCATCCTGGTTTAAAACTCCTAGTTGGCCTTCCAACCCTTCATATCATCCTCAGCCAGTAAACCAACCATTTCAGCAATATGTTCCACAAAAACCTCAGTGGAACAATCCATCCCAAGGGTGGAGGCCTCAACAAAATAAATTACCTGCTCTAATGCCTCCACCCCAACCTCACCCTCAGCTTACTCATGCTGCTCCACCTAGGCTACCTATACCTGCACAACCCAATACGAACCCGAACAATAGACAGGCACATCAGGCTCCCATTGGAGTATCATCCCATCCAGCCTATGTTATGGAGATACAGGAGGTTAATCTCAGGTCGGGAAGAGTACTCCCAGACAACCATTCCCGATCTCCACCTCTAGAGGTTGAGGAGGAAAAGGAAGAAGATAACACTCAGATCCAACAACCTCCTTTTCCTGAGCACTTGATCCACCCTAGTCAGCACACCCCAGAAGAGATTGAACTCCTGGGAGAATTGGAAAATTTGTGTGTAAAGATACAACTTCTCCAGGCCATTAAGGATGTCCCTATCTACAATATTCTCATCAAAGAAAAGTGCTTCAAGAAACCTAGAAGGAAGAAGAGAGATACCCCCACCGTCAATGTGGTAGGACAATTGTTTGACCTGATGTTGGGGAAGGTGATATTTCCAAAATTCCTGGACCCGGGTAGTCCAGTTGTTGATGTACATAAATATGGTTTCATAGTCCCCAACACTCTAATTGATTTATGGGCTACCATCAATATAATGACCAAGGAAACTATTTTGAAACTTAATCTTCAAGGAACTTTGAGTAAAACCACAACTACAACTTGCAGATCGGTCCACAGTAACTCCGGAAGGAATTGTTGAGGATGTTATGGTTACCGTTGACTCTTGAGAGTATCCTACAGAATTCCTGGTCCTGCAGCCGAAAACCAAGTTTAATGGTTATCCTCTCATCTTAGGGAGAACTTGGTTAGCCATTGCAGACGCTTATATTAGTTGTCGGGCCGGAAACATGACTATAAAAAATGGGCCTTTGTCTAAAAAACTAGTGTTATATCCTCCAGCCCAGCCTTCCATTGATCATGAGCTCCCTATATGGTTGGAGGATGAAGAAGATGAGTTATATAACAATGATCCTATGTGTACCATAGATGTTATCCTTAGAGGGGGGCATCCTGATGAAGATGAACTCATCGACCATGCCATTCAAAACCAGTCCTCCACTAACACTCCTCTCGAAACCCTAGTCAAAGAGTCTGAAAGCCAACCTTGGATGGAAGTGCAATCAGTTGAGACAACCTCTAAAACCACGAAGGCTGTCGAGTTTGGCCCATCCAAATCTCTGAAAATCAACCCAAACCTTTCAAATGAAGAAGAGTAGCTATGCCAGCTTTTGAAAGAAAATATTGAAGCATTTTCTTGGGATTACAAGGACATGAAAGGAGTGCATCCTTCAGTATGCATAAATCACATTTACATCAAAGAAGGATGAAAGCCTGTGAGACAACCCCAAAGAAGGATGAAATTGGATCTAAAGGACATAGTCAAAGAAGAGCTACAGAAATTATTGGATGTGGGGTTCATGTATCATATATCTAACAGTGAGTGGGTATATCCTCTTTTCCTAGTCCCAAAGAAGAATGGGAAGTGGAGAATTTGTGTTGATTATCGAGAACTTAACAAAGCCACCAAGAAATACCATTTCCCTTTTCCCTTTATAGACCAAGTCATGGATGGCCTTGTAGGGAAGAAGTTATTTTCCTTCTTAGATGGGTTGAGTGGGTACAATCAGATTCAAATCAGCCTTGAAGACCAGGATAAGACTACTTCACCTGCCCTTGGGGTACCTTTGCTTATAGAGTCCTACCCTTCGGGTTATGAAATGCCCCAACCACCTTCCAGAGAATTGTCCTGAGCATATTTTCTGAGTTAGTCCATGACTCTGTCAAAATTTACATGGATGATTTCACACCACATGGGGATGACTTCCAGGAAGCTCTCTCCAATTTGGGTTAAGTGCTAAGAAGGTGAATTGAGATGCATCTCTCCTTGAGCCCAAAAAAGTGTGAATTTCTAAAGAAATCAAGGGTTGTATTAGTACACTCCATATCCCAAGCAGGAATACAGGTAGACCCGAACAAAATCATTGTCATCAAAAGGGTACCTTCTCCTCAAAAGAAGAAATATGTTAGGAGTTTCGTAGGTTTAGCTGGTTACTATGAAAGGTTCATCAAATGTTTCAACAATATGGCTTCGCCATAATTTGGGTTGTTGGCCAAATATTCTGAGTTTATATGGTCTGGTCCTTCTCAAGAGGCTTTTGAGCTCATTAAGAAGCAGTTGAATACTGCCCCCATCCTCTTAGGTCCAAATTGGACTCTGCCCTTCCAAATCCACATTGATGCATCCGATGAAGCTATAGGGGCAGCATTAGGACAATTAGAGGACAAAATCCCTTATGCCATTTATTTCATCAACAAGAATTTGCCTAAAGATGAGCTAAATTATATTGTTACTGAGAAGGAGATGTTGGCCATTGCCATGAATTGAAAAAATTCACGCATTATGTCACTGGATATCAGACCTTTTTTAACATTGACCATGCAACCATCAAGTACTTAATGAAAAAACTGGATGTTAATGCTAGAATAATTAGATGGTTATTACTTTTGAAACAATTTGATTTGACTATTGTTGATAAACCTGGAAAGGAAAATGTTGTTGCATATTTTTTGTCTAGGTTAGTTCTCTCTGTAGGTGAAGAAGGAATGGTGGATGACCAGCTGCCAGATGAACACCTCTTTAACATATCATCACTCTCACCATGGTTTGCTGATATAGCCAACTACTTGGTTGCTGGAAGACTCCCTCCTAATATTTCATTCAGGGAGAGGAGAAAAATCATAAAAAAAAAATGCCTCATTCACATGGATTGGGGGAATCTCTTCAAGCTAGGCCCTGATCAAATCCTAAGAAGATGTGTGAGGGAGGAAGAAGTTTTTGATATCCTCTTTGAATGTCATGATAGCCCATGTGGAGGCCACTTTGCTGCAAAGAGAACTGTTTAAAAAATTTTATAGGCGGGTTACTATTGGCCTACCCTTCACCAAGATTCCAAAAGATACACCAGCAGGTGTGACTAGTGGCAAAGGATGCGGAAACCCATACAATGGGATGAAATGCCTTTACACCCTCAGGTGTCTCTTGAGTCATTTGACAAGTGGGACATGGAATTTTTTGGACCCATCGATCCACCATCTGGACAAAAGAAGTATATAATAGTCTGCAATGATTACCTAACAAAGTGGGCTGAAGCAAAAGCAGTGAAGGTGGAAACCGAAGAAAAAGTAGCAGAATTTGTGAGGGAGAATCTGTTCTAAAAATTTGGATATCCCAGAGATATAGTCATTGATCAGGGATCACAGTTCACCTCTCACCTCATTGAGAATATTTTGAGGAAGCACAAGATTAAGCATAGAACTTCTATTGCCTAAGTTCCTCAGGTGAATGGCCAAATAGAAGTAAATAACAGAGCTTTAGATAGAATCCTCACCAAGGTTGTGAGTAGTAGTAGAAACGATTGGGTAGATAGATTGGTAGAAGCTACTTGGGCCTACAACACCACTTGGAAGACAACAACAAGATTCACTCCTTATGAACTAGTTTATGGTAAGAAAGCTCTACTTTCAGTTGAGTTTTAATTCAATACTTTAAGAATGGCAGTTGAATTAAATCTAGATCTAACAAATTCCCAAAAAGAGAGGTTGTTGCAACTAAATGGATTGGATGAGTTCAGAATGCAAGAACTTATTCACACAGAGGTATTTCAGCTACAAAGGAAGGTATGGCATGACAAGAACATCAAATAAAATACCTTCCAAGAAAGATATTGGGAATTGTTGTATGATTCAAGGTTTAAAGAATTTAAAGACAAGATGATGAAAATATGGTTGGGGCCTTACACAATGGAGAAATGCTTTGATAATGGCATAGTTCAAATAAGGACCATAGATGAGGAAGGGATCCCCTTGCTTGTCAATGGTCATCGACTTAAAATTTACAAGAAGCCTTTGTCAAGGGCAGAATTCATCAATTCAATAATAAAAGAGGTGTATGTGATGGGAAACTCCATAGTTTCCCACACCTCTTGAAAGAAAAAGAAAAAAGAAAAAAATCTTGTGGGTTGAAAACCTCGATGGAGGCAACTAACTTGCTCAAAAAAGAAAAAAAGGAGAAAAAAAGAGAGAAAAATAGAATAAAGATCCATGGGTGAAAACCTCTCTGAGATTCCCAAGGAAATTTTGTGGGTTGAAAACCTCCATGGAGGCAGCCCACTTTCTTTCGAAAAAAAAAAGAAAAAAAGAGAAAAATAACAAAACCAACAAAAATGCATCTGCATCACTATGTTTTTCTGTGTTTGCTATTTCGCAGGTTGTTAATGGTTTCTGGAAAACAATGGGAAGAACTCATCTTCTTTTACATTCTTCTATGTTTCCGTCCATCCCATCATTCACTCCATTCATCTTCATAACTTCCTCCATCACCTCCATACACCACACTCCTCCATTACTGAGCACAATGTAGCAAGAGAAGCAGCACATAAACAGACTGCTACAAACATCAGGAAGTTCCTTCAAAAACAAAGTTCTTCATGGACTACCAAGAAGAAAAACAAGGGCATCTGCATAACAGACTATAGGAGAACAAGAATGCCATGCACGACATCTCAAGCACCCCACGCGACATCCACAACAGAGAGAAACAACAGACACATATTAGCAACTCATTCATGAAGTTGCTCACTCAGAGAACAGGAATATGGTGAAGAACGCAGCATCTAAAAAGGCCTGTCTCAAACCTCCAGCTCCTGTAACCACATTGGAAACAACGGGTAAACTCAAGTATAATCTCTCACCCCTTGCTATGCATTCATAATAGCTAGAAATAATTAATTTTCAGACTTAGAGTTTGAGGGGAAGAAAGGTGGCCAATTAACTCGACCACCACCATGAGGTATGGCTGGAATAAAACTGGGAGTACACGCCACCTGGGCATGCAAAAGAAAATTTTTAAATCAATGGAGTAGAAGATAACGAGGGAGGTGGTAGGAGGTAAATCCCCTCTGCGGACAGAGGCGATCCCTACAAGCCCAGAACGGGTCTAGCAACAATCATCAAATGCTACAACGCAAGTTCCTAATTGCGAATAAACGGACCAACGATGGAGGCCTACCTGGAGTCCAGTGCTACGATTCGTAGAAGAGACAGCGTTCTCGTTCCTCAGCCTCGGTAGATCACGATCCCCACGATCTCCGTGAATGGACACCTGCACATGCAAGAAACAACACGAATACAAGCATAAAATCCAGAATACGCAACTATATATCAGTTAGAAAGGATATAACTCATTATTAACATAAGTGAAAAATAGAGTGGAACCATAACCGGTAGTCATTCATTAATAAACAATCGAAAGAGAGTACAACCAATGTTCTGACGCCGCGGTCTCCTTCGGAAGGGTCCCCAGTCGTTCACGTCTCGCAAAGCTCGCCAGGGAAAGGGAAAGCCTCTCTAGAGTATCTCGACGATAGTCTCCTTACTTGAGTCGGCCTTAAGGGAAGAAAGATGGCTCTTACAGCACGAAGGCTCTTTGGAATTTGGAGATTCAAAGCTGAGGCATGAGACTAGCTTGCAATGGCAATAGAGCTTTTATAGATGAAGGAGGGAGTTGGGATACAGTGGAAGGGAGGCCTTATCCTTTGGGAGGTTCCCCATATGGTGGAAAAAAGAGGCCAAAGGAGGAAGGCCGTGGTTATTCAGGCGAAACCACTCCTGATGACTCATCCACGAAGTTGTTATAATCGAAACTTCGCCTCCTTTTTAAAAAACTTTCCATAAACAGAGTGGCGCGGGTTCAACACTGGGACAGAGCGCCAATTGGCACGGGCTCAGTGTTAATTTCCCCCCATTGGCGCGAGTACATAACGGGCTACCAGCGCCAAGGCAAAAACAGGTGTTTTTAGGGGTCTGCTCAGGAAATGATCAACAGAAGGAATGTTGTCCTCATGGAAAGGGATGAAATGATGGTATTTGCAAGGCATGACACTGCTTATTGGTCACATAAACGACCCTCCAATGGGCGAGATGGGAATTGCAGGGACGGTGACAAATTACTGTGTAACAGATGCCCCCTAAAGCATGAGGCCCGAGAGAGAGAGAGGGGTGAAATGCTTTACGAGAACGTGTCCAACTGAAAACTCCGCCGTCGAAAAACCTGCGTGAAGGAATACAACTGATATCTCAAATACATGATGTATATGTGGTATGGACGCAGCCATCCAAAACAGAGTATACAATAATCCAGATCCAAGGTATGGATGCAGCCATCCAGCGAGGATCAAATAAATAGACTCAGGTATGGTCGCAGCCATCCAGTGAATAAGTCATGTAAATAATCATAATAATCCACAATATCACTGACACGGATTACAACGAGACACAATCCGGGGTCTTGCGCTCCATCTCGACCCGGGCAGTACAAGTTCGAGGCATGCGAATATGTGGTCGAAGTCGAACATGCAATAACATCATGCGATTACCATCCCGATGATGAAAGCTATTAAGTATTACGAGAGGAACTACAGTAAACACAATGGCCCTCAAGGTACTACCGATTTAATCACAGCATGTGAATCAATGGTGAGTGTAGACACACGTAAAATGCTCGATCGGAGGCCAATGATGTAAACCTCACGTCGAATGTGACGAACCTGCCATTGAGGCATGCAGGCTCCAAGGTACCATCAGGAGTCTCTAGACCAACTTCCTGGATAATGAGTTGAAGTCGACAGGAAGTGACCTTGATTGAAGGTGGGCCATAATGATTCCCACATCATCGACACGAGACAGAGGAACATAATGTTTTGTTGTGAATCAGGATCATATGAGAAACAGAGGAAGGTTGATATTTGCAGAGGTCAACTTCTCTTGAACATATTGACGGCACGACAGTGGATTTGGCAGTATTTGACATCAAAAGATCAGAGGTCATGGTGACGAGGCAAAGAGCAGATGAGAGGTCAAAAGGGATCACCCAAACCCACGGAGGCAAGTGAAAAACGAGATGAGATGTCCCCAACCCGACACGAATGCAGACAAGTGCCATGTTCAAGAGCGACATACTGCCAACGACAACGACGATGGTTCCATTTTTCCCCACCATCTTGGTGAGTACCTCTTTATTTTTACACAAGCTTGAAGAGGATACCATATGCTTGTCATATAAGTCCGCCCTTCGGGCGAATCCATCCTAGTGCATTTAACGAGTCCTAGGAAGGAGAAACTCGGAGAACGTCATTGCGACGGAATCCAATGTCATCAGGGTTTAACGAGTCTGACAAAGGAAGAACTCGGCATCTTTTCATATTTAGAGAGTTTGAAAAGACAGCTGAAAAGAAAACTCCACAGGTCCCTTTTCGTAAATAGTTCCCCAGATCCGAAAAGGTAGAAAACAATATCCGGGAAAACCTCCTAGTCGCGATAGGCTAGGGTATTCCTTTTACGTAATCAATCCATCCCAGCCCGAAAAAGGGTTAAACGTATACTGGGTGAATGTCGATTCGTGTCCATTTTAACGAGATCGAAACGACAAGGGCCTCGGCAATCTTTTCATGTTTAGAGAGTCAGAAAAGAGCTGAAAGATGACTCCTCCTGGAGGAACAAGTGGTATAAAGGGTAGCAACTGGTTCCGGTAATGGTGGAACTGCTCAGAACAAATAAAGGTCAAGAGGCTGGCTAACAAGACCACTCATCGCAGCGGTTCCTCAGGAATGGGTAAAACAACCAAGTGAAGGCATATGATCGGCCAAGCGGATAGTGACGATGGAGGAATACATGAAAAAAGCAAAGGCTCATACGGGAAACAGTGCAAATAAAATAATGATCACAAGAGGTAAAATGGGAAAGGTTTCATTTTTACCTGGCTTAAAAATCCAGGAAACTACGCAGAAGTTGGTTTCATTTTTACACAAGCTTGAAACAAAGATAAACTATGCTTGAAACTGGTTTCATTTTTACACAAGCTTGAAACGGAAACAAACTATGCTTGAAAAAAGTAAGCATGCCCCCAGCATGGTGACTCAATTCGAGGTACATGCCCCCCAAGCTTCAGTCCATATGAAAGGCAGATGGAGTGAAGGTTCAAGTTACGAGATCAAGAAAAAGACTCGACTGGGATTTTACGAGAACTTATCAAAGACTCGAATTGAACAGGAACGTGTTTCATTATTTTAACAAGGTTGACACATTAAAAGAACTATCCTCAGGACACCTTGTTTCATGGTTTAAGGAGCTTGGCACAAGACAAGGAACTCTGCTCCGACAACCTTTTTTCATTTTTTAAAGGAGCTTGACACAAGACAAGGAACTCTGCTCCGACCAGCTTGTTTCATTTTTTAAGGAGCTTGACACAAGAAAACGAACTATGCTCCGATGGCCTTGTTTAATTTTTTAAGGAGTTTGACACAAGACAAAGAACTTTGCTCTGACCAACCTCATCATAATGAACAAGAAGTCATCGCTCCCAAGAGTTCCACTCCCGATGGAAGAAAAACATCCTGGAAGTCAGGACCCAATGCCCCCAGCACTTGATGCACAACGACACTATCACTGAGTACAGGCATGGGGTAGGTAGCCACATAGTTGACCTGCGATGGGGTAGATACAACAGGTGGATAAAAACCAAGAAGGGATGATGGCGGGCCAGCTGCCACATCAGGACCAAAGAACGAAACCTGATCAATGGTCACAATCCATCCTTCATGTGGAAAACAGATCACATGGAAAAGGGAGGAGACAAGCGCTCCCATTTCATAGGTGTAATCACGCCCCAAAAGTAGATTGAAATCCAAGGGGCTTGGAACAACCATCATGTCCATATGGACGGTTTTACCTGCCAATGTAACAGGTAACCTTGGAAGGATCCCTAACAGTTGACTAGTTCTTCTGTTAAACGCCAACAGATTCTGCGTAACAGGCACAAGCGGCGGCGAACCGAAAGCTTTCCAAGTAGTTGAGGATAGAGATAACTAACGACGCGCCTTCGTCCTTGGCCTGATCCCCAGATGACAGGACAAAAGCATATCTGTGATCCCAGAAGGCACATAGGCCAGGCGAGGCTATCTGCAAATTGATTCCAATCAAAGGAAACGACCAGCCTGAGAAGGGGCTACCATCGGAGCAGGATGGTCTTTCCACACCTGGTGTTACGGAAGAAGAAGACATCCTCCCACGACCTCCATCTCGAAGGTGGGAGGAATATCCTCTGGGACCTCTATACGGGAGGCGGAGAAAACAAGATAAAGGGACAGGAGAATCTTTCTCCAAGTTTGACGAATCTGAAGAAACCAGAAGGACATGAGGAGTGTGAGATCCACTCTCGACAGAAAAGACCTGGTGCACCGCGGACGGGGCCAGTTCAACCGATCCTACGACCAATGGTTGGTCAGGGCCGGATTCGTGAATTTGAATTTCTAGGGGAGTGGGATCGACCAAGGATGACTCTTGACCAATCGTAGGATCAACTGGCGGAGGACTCAAAGAAAGCCGATTATAACCAGGTGGAAGGCGTGGTGTAGAACCGGCTGGGTTGTCCAAGACTTGCTTGGCTTCATCCATATAAGGACAAAGGTGAATGGCATGGTGCCCTTCACACAACTTACAGGGATTGGTAGGCTTACCCTATTTATATGGGAGCCTTACCGGCACCTGGGAGTAGGGCGTGCCCAGACACAGGCCCCCGGTTAACTAAAGCGATGTGGACGACCATTATTGTTGGACCATTCTTCAAGCACCTTGGGAATGCCAGGGCAGTCTCGAAGATGGTCTCCGTGCCACACTGCTGTCTGGGGAACTTGACTTTCCGTGGAGGGTTGGAAGGTTTATCAAGAGGAGAATTCTCAGAAACAGTAGTGGCAACTTTAGCCTCTCTTTTATCGGACTTCTTCTTCTTTGTCTTCTTAGCCACCTGGTTACTCGAATCCAGACTTTCACCAGGCGAAGTAGAAGATGAGGAAGTAGAAACAGGCGAAGAAGGGGAGAGGTCCACCTTAGAATCAACATGATGTTGTTCAGGCAGAGGAACTGATTGAACAGTAGTCGAGACATTCGGGACCACAGAGGTTGAAAACAACCAAACAGGCAACCCGACAGTTAACCCGGGAAGGGACAACGTTGCCATATAAGGAGCACCAACATTCCCAAAGGAGGAAGTGACCAGGATTCCCTTACGAGGGGATTCCTTGGATTGGTAACCTGAAAGGGTTTCTGAAACGATCTTGAACAACACCCTAAGGAAACTAACTTTAACCAGGAATATTTTGTCGGCAGTTAATTTTTAAAACATTGAAACAAAACTCTACCGTTTCATATTTTAAGAGTCGAGAAACAGGCAAAAGGTGACTCTATCACTTTTAGATTGGAAACAAGCATGAAAGGACAAGCGCTTGATGACCTTTTCAAATTTAAAGAGTCAGAAAAGATCGAAATGACTACTCAGGAATACTAGGCAAAGGGTGTACCAAATAACCGTGAACTGTAATATACACCTTGGTTTCAAAATGAAAGAGAAATCAACCAAGGACTTGACGTACGTGCAGGCAATCTCCCTGAATGCTGTGTCCGGTGTATCACGGGTATAAGGCGGCAGACTCGGCTTCCTATGGATAAAGGATAGAAACCTAGTGGGGTCTCCCTTTATATACGCGACGGTACGGGGAGCACAAGTCCGTACTAGTGCTGTCTAAAGCCAAGAGGCGAACGACAGCTACTAGGTTTAAAGACGCCGAAACACGTCTCTAGCCTAGACCTCTAAATGTGTTTCGTTAGATTTCAATGCTGCCTTAGTGTAAATTGAGTAGATTTTAAAGTTGATCTTCAATTACGTTTCAGTTTTCAGGCCCTAACGAATGTGTTGTCTCAAAAAATCCTAAATGCAAAGCTACATGCCACAGTACACCATTTCGTTCGATGAAAACTAGCTACAGAAGAGTTGAGAGTTTTTTACACAAACAAAATGATCGGAAGACAAACAATGATATCTCTAATGCAACTAATGAAATCGAAAATTTTCATTCAAATCACTAATTACTAGTAAAATCGAAAAATTTCAATTTGCACTAATCAACCAAAAGCAAAAGAGATTTTTTTTTGTAATTTTCAATGTTTGATAGCTAGATGCACTAAAAAAACTGAAAATAAAAGAGAAGCAACTTGAGAAACGATATTGAGAGAGCAAAACGAACAAATTTCACTCAATGACACAAGCAATCAGATCTCAAATTGACCAAAGTCTCTCAAAACCAAGAAAAAGACTCAAAGGCTCCAATGGACCGTGTGATCTAGGCCCAAAGCAAGACCAAACGAAATTTGAATGAAGAAATGAGCAATCACCCAAAAATCGCAACAACACAGTGAACAACTACTAAAAGAATGCGGAGGAGCAATCAGAGAGTTGACTGGATAAACGAAACACCAAAACTCCCAAGGAGGGCTCGATACACAAAGCCACTAGATGCCCTAGGGCTTAAGACGTGAAATCGATGGAGAAAAGCAAACAACCAAAGGGCGAAGGCAAATTCCCACACCTCTTGAAAGAAAAAGAAAAAAGAAAAAAATCTTGTGGGTTGAAAACCTCGATGGAGGCAACTAACTTGCTCAAAAAAGAAAAAAAGGAGAAAAAAAGAGAGAAAAATAGAATAAAGATCCATGGGTGAAAACCTCTCTGAGATTCCCAAGGAAATTTTGTGGGTTGAAAACCTCCATGGAGGCAGCCCACTTTCTTTCGAAAAAAAAAAGAAAAAAAGAGAAAAATAACAAAACCAACAAAAATGCATCTGCATCACTATGTTTTTCTGTGTTTGCTATTTCGCAGGTTGTTAATGGTTTCTGGAAAACAATGGGAAGAACTCATCTTCTTTTACATTCTTCTATGTTTCCGTCCATCCCATCATTCACTCCATTCATCTTCATAACTTCCTCCATCACCTCCATACACCACACTCCTCCATTACTGAGCACAATGTAGCAAGAGAAGCAGCACATAAACAGACTGCTACAAACATCAGGAAGTTCCTTCAAAAACAAAGTTCTTCATGGACTACCAAGAAGAAAAACAAGGGCATCTGCATAACAGACTATAGGAGAACAAGAATGCCATGCACGACATCTCAAGCACCCCACGCGACATCCACAACAGAGAGAAACAACAGACACATATTAGCAACTCATTCATGAAGTTGCTCACTCAGAGAACAGGAATATGGTGAAGAACGCAGCATCTAAAAAGGCCTGTCTCAAACCTCCAGCTCCTGTAACCACATTGGAAACAACGGGTAAACTCAAGTATAATCTCTCACCCCTTGCTATGCATTCATAATAGCTAGAAATAATTAATTTTCAGACTTAGAGTTTGAGGGGAAGAAAGGTGGCCAATTAACTCGACCACCACCATGAGGTATGGCTGGAATAAAACTGGGAGTACACGCCACCTGGGCATGCAAAAGAAAATTTTTAAATCAATGGAGTAGAAGATAACGAGGGGAGGTGTTGAGGAGGTAAATCCCCTCTGCGGACAGAGGCGATCCCTACTAGCCCAGCAGGGGTCTAGCAACAATCATCAAATGCTACAGCGCAAGTTCCTAATTTTGAATAAACAGACCAACGATGGAGGCCTACCTGGAGTCCAATGCTATGATTCGTAGAAGAGACAGCGTTCCCGTTCCTCAGCCTCGGCAGATCACGATCCCCACGATCTCCGTGAATGGACACCTGCACATGCAAGAAACAACACGAATACAAGCATAAAATCTAGAATACGCAACTATATATCAGTCAGAAAGGATATAACTCATTATTAACATAAGTGAAAACAGAGTGGAACCATAACCGTAATCATTCATTAAATAACAATCAAAAGAGAGTACAACCAATGTTCTGACGTCGCGGTCTCCTTCGGATGGGTCTCCAGTCGTTCACGTCTCGCAAAGCTCGCCAGGGAAAGGGCAAACCTCTCTAGAGTCTCTCGACGATAGTCTCCTTACTTGAGTCGGCCTTAAGGGAAGAAAGAGGGCTCTTACAGCACAAAGGCTCTTGGGAATTTGGAGATTCAAAGCTTAGGCACTTCAAGACTTTCAGCCCTTCCAGCCCCTTCATCAATGGATGAAGGCTATATTTATAGAGGAGAGGAGGAGGTTGGGATCCCTACAATAATGGAAGGGAGGCCTTATCCTTTGGGAGGTTCCCCATAAGGTGGAAACAAGAGGCCAAAGGAGGAAGGCCGTGGTTATTCAGGCGAAACCACTCCTGATGACTCATCCACGAAGTTGTTGTAATCGAAACTTCGCCTCTTTTTTAAAAAAAATTCCAAAAGCAGATTGGCGTGGGTGCTTAACTAGGACAGAGCGCCAATTGGCGCAGGCTCAGTGTTAATTTTCTCCCATTGGCGCGAGTACATAACGGGCTACCAGCGCCAAGGCAAAAACAGGTGTTTTTAGGGGTCTGCTCAGGAAATGATCAACAGAAGAAATGTTGTCCTCATGGAAAGGGATGCAATGATGGTATTTGCAAGGCATGACACCGCTTATTGGTCACAGAAACGACCCTCCAATGGGCGAGATCAGGGATTGTGTGAAGTCAACTCGTCCATCGTGTAATGAGGAAAATGAGAAAATTCATCCCCCGAATTAATGGTGGAGGAGGAACCAATTGTCTATGACAAAACCGGAGTAGATGGTTATCTTTGACACTCCAAATTTATTTGTGTCATCTAATAAAAGGAGATTTCGCCTCTATCCAAACCAAGAAAGGAAAATTATTAGAGAGAGAGGACCGATGTGAGCACGCAATGCTCAAGAAGAAGAAGAAGAACCGTAAAGAAAAAAGAAAAGAAGAAACCTCGGGTAGAACCAGAAGAAGAGGAGGAAGAACCAATGTAAATAAGAAGAACCAGAAGAAGAAGAGAGAGAGACAAAAGGACCAAAGAAAAAAAAATAGATGGCCATAGAAGTCATAGAGATAGAAGAAAATGGGCGAGACACAGACTCACAACCCAGCGTCACATCCCCTCACTAAAAAAAGATAACCTCCAACATGGCTCCTCTGAACGCAAAAAGAAAAAGGCAGACCTCTAGGTATTCTGGAGCTGAAAAGAATCAGAGAAAGCCAGAAAATTCTCCCATAAGCCCGATCATCATTGAAGAATAACTAAGGGGGGAGGAAAGAATCGAAGAAATATTTCTGAAGGAGAAACTGCAGAAGGCACAGGCAGAGAATGTAGTGCTAAAGGAGAAATTGCAACAAAAAGAGGAGCAAGTAGCCACCATGGCGGACTTATGCACAGAAGCCCTTCAACACAGATTTCCCTCTGACTCATATGATGTGTACCTCAAAGAACAATGGCTTATATTTCAAATCAACACTCTAGCCTCCCATGGATCTCTCCCTTTCCAATATTGTATGCAATTCATGAAGTTATATAAGCAAGCCAACATATCTAATCAGGTAAATATGGCAGAGTTATATGCATGACTTTGTGCTGACAAATCTGGATATTTGGGACCCCAATCATACAATGGGGGATATGCAGTTAATGGCTCTAGCATCTTGGATGGTGAATGAGGACAATAGAGCCAAAGAGATATGGAAGGTCATGGGAAGAAAAAATAGAGAACCCTTATATCTCAGACCAGAAGTGTTCATCCCAAGAGGAGTTTTCCTTAACCATCGAGAGATTGAAAAGGACCCTGCTCTGGTTGAAAGCTACCTTCAAACTCAAAAACAGGTGATAGGCCACTTTGTTGATGTTTCTAGGTAGATAGAAGAAGATTGCATTATGGCCAGCCAAAGGAGATGGAACAACCTCCCACATAGCCTCAAGAATAGGGAGTATCATACTCCAGAAAGACTAAGGGGTGCATTGAAAAAGGCACCATTATACAAGAGGGCCATGCAAGCCAAAAAGATCCGATGGTTAGGACTAAAGCTCAACCCACCTTTGCTGCTAGGGCTAACTAATGAAGAGGAGACAGATGAACATGATTGAGAATGGGAGAATGCTAGAAAAGAATGATGGATTCTATCCCCTAGGGGAAACTCCCACACTTCTTCCTCAGGAAATCGGGGGGCTATCAAAGCTTTGAAGGAAATGGAGGAGGAGGATCAATTGCTCAGAGGATGAGTAACCATTCAATAGGGGTGTGATGATGAGCTCCATCATTAGACATATTTGGAGGGGTTAATAGTCACCTTTTTTCCTTCTTAGATCTTTGTTTCTTGCATATTATTATTATTTGGGTTTATGATGCTAGTATAGGTGGTGATTAAGGCTAACATACTCTGAGTGCCTAATATAAGGTTGAGTGTAGAAAATCATGATTTATTAAGCATTTTTATACAGATTTTATCACAAATACTTGGAGGAGACAACAAGGAGAAATTATAAGAGGATTTTCCACCCTCAAAGGCAGCCTAAGGGTTCCAAAGATTCTCTCCAGCAATTCGAGTTCCACAAGTAGTCGAAGAATCCCCAAGGATTCTCTCCAAGAAATTCGAATTCCAGAGGCAGCCGAGAAACTCAAAGAGGAGAGCACTCAATCTTGGTTTACTTGGAGTCCAGTGGACTCAATCACCATTTTTATACGGAGTTGTTGGTAGCTGCCCTGTAGAATAAATAGAGCAGAGTTAGAGCTTGGAAGAGTTATTCTATCCTAGTCTCTCTTCCATTCAAAATTGTTGTTCTGAACTATTGAAGCTTTTTGTTTTATTCAAGGATTAAAACTTTCAGAGATGCATGCAATTATTCTTTTATGAAATGAACAAAATGATTTCCTTTGATTGATTTAAGTTCATAGGGCTAGGCTCGTGGGTTAGGGCCCAATCCATGTGCCTCAAATTCTCTGTTGTTATTATATTGTCCTTTATGTCATTTAGCTAGTTTTGCCTCTGTCATTTAAGTTAGATCTGCTTCTGATAAGTTTCATTGCTATTTAGCTTTTTTGCTGTTGTAGTTTTAATTTCTTATACATAGTAAAATAGAGGAAAAACTCCAAAAAATGTGGTCAAGTCTCCCCCCTCTCATCTCTCTCAATAGAGCTTGAGGAGGGTAGACCTTTCCCCACAAACCAAAAATGCATTCTCGCTTATGATTTCTTGGAAATAGATTAGATCAGCGCCTGTATTTTCAAGAACATCTTATTTGTCTTTCTTGCATATATATGCAAGTTAATTGCACGTACGGGCAGCATAGCCCAGGAGAAGTTTTCCAACACCTCCAACTTCATCTTCCATCTTCCCTTCATCTATGTGTTACGCTCCCAAACCTTGCCTTTACGCCTCCATTCCCCCCTTTTTTTATCTCATCGCAGCTACCCTACCCACCTTTTGATTCATAAAAACACTTAGAACCATTTAGCCCGCCTATTCCTGCCTTTTTATTGGTCCCGACTACTTTACCTTTTTTTAACGCTAAACGCTTGAAAAACCATTGAAACTCGTCTTTCAACTTTTCTCCTCGAGTCTCCCGCCACTGTACGTTGCACTACATAGATCGCAACATTTACCTTTTGCCTTTAATGCTCACCGCTCACTCTTTGCGATTGCGATATTGTGAAATCACAAATCGCACTTCGCAACATTTACATTTCACCCTTAAACACTTATCGATGGTTCTGGCGATTGCAGTATTGCGAAATCGCATAACGCAAATTTTCCCTTTTTTCTTTCACCGCCACATCATCCCCATCGCACATCACATCTCGCAGAACTTACCACATTGAAAATCGCATCCCGCAGTTCTTATCCTATCGCACATCGCAACCCGCAAATTTTCCCTTTTTCCTTTCACCGCCATGTCATCCCCATCACACATCGCATCCCGCAGAACTTACCACATCGCAAATCGCATCCTGCAGTTCTTATCCTATCGCACATCATAGCCCGCAATTTTTTTCCTTTTTCTTTTTCACCGCCACGTCATCCCCATTGCAAATCGCCTCCCGCAACCTTTACCACAGCGCACATCATACTTTGCAAATTTTAGGCTATTCTCGTTAAATCTTTACTGCTATCCATTTAAACTTGCGAATTTGCGATTGCGACATCACACATCGCAAATTTTACCTCCATCGTGTCTCTGCCGTCACATTTTTTTATTCTTTCCACTCTAAATCCATTTCTTGTGCTATAATAAGGTTTTAAATCCCCTCTTTCCGCTTCTAAGCCTTTTTCAATTATTTAGACTCCAAAGTAATTTCTCACGTTATAATCAAGTTTTCTAAGGGTTTAAACCCCCTCTTTCTGCTTCCAAACCTCGTTTCATGTGTTAAACCTCCCATTAGCCTCTTTTATCCTTTTTTCTTCCTCGAAGCTTCAAATTAACTTTTTTTAGTTAGAATTAAGTCATGGATAGCTTAGTTGCATGGATAGAAGCATGGTAGATAGATCATAGGATAAGTAGAGTGCATTTATCCGTTTGGCCAACTTAAGTGTGGTTTAGGATTAGTTTCCTTTCTGCTATTTGTTTTCTGCAAAGTCCATTAGCTTCATTCTTGTCATTTATTTCCATCAATTTAGTTCAGTTTCCTTTCTATCTTTTCCTTCTGGCAATTTACTTTACAGTTGTTCTCATAATTTAAGAAATAGCACCCTTTCGTAAAGCAGAAGAAGATGACATGAACATAATGCATCTGCTGTATATATAGCACTGTCACCTCAAATTTTGTACGAACCCCGGGTTGATAAAGTAAAGTAGGGCAACCCCTAGGAGTTGCAACATTCTTGGTGCAATACCAGGGCTCACCACCTGCAAAACATACAAAACAAGCAAGAGAACCAAAACATACAAATAGCATATACAAACTACTCTAAATAAGAATCCAAGGGTTCATTATTATACAATGTATAAATGAGACATAATGGATAGGAAAATAAGGCACTTTTGTATTAATAAAATTAGGAGAGTATTACAACCCTTGCAGTCCTTGACCTTGTAGATTTATCTGAGATATCTTGTCCTTACTTTGCCACAATAGAAACCCTTCAATCACACCTCAAGCACATGGATAGATTATGGACATCTAGGCACAAATCAACATCATGAGGGCATAACTAAGAGTCTCCCAAAGACAACCCAATCCTAAAAGAAGTTAATGCATTTATAAGAGAAATGAGGAGGTTTTAGATCCATTAAAATAGAGTAAGATCCACTTTATAAGGGGATAATCTCCATGGGATAAGTGATAAGACCTCATTTGTAGGAATTCAAGGATAACTTTAACAGAGAATGGAAACTTCCATGACAGAAGCCTCTAGAAGTGGAAGCTTCGAAATTATATTTAATTTTTTCCTCATTTCAAGGGTCATCGCATTTGTAGTGAACGTAGTTTGCATTGACCAACGCTTTTTCTTCTGATGCAACTCGTGCCATCACATTTAATAAACTAGGAAAGTGCGTTGGTCCAGAAAAATATGATTTTTAGCCAATGTAATCTAGGAATATTGGAACTTATGGAAAGGAGATTATATTGGCTCTGTAGGGGATAATTGCAAAGTGTGAATGGATGATGATTTATTTGGGTTCAAGGCCAATTGATTGGATGTGACAAAATGACTTGTAACATGCATGTAAATACAATTTTATCTTCCAGTTTGAAAAAAAAATGAGTCTCTTACATTAGAGTCATCAAATACATTAAAAAATGATTATATTATAGTTAACCCACTCAAGTCTAGTGATGTGAATGCTAGTTGATTTTGGTAGTTACTTTCATTTTACAAAATATAAATTATATTTCTTGGATTTTGTGGTTGCAATCTTAGTTTCTACAACTCACTCAATTTCTCTCATTTTTTCTTAGGTAAATGTTTATCATTCTTTAATTATTATGTTATTTTGATAAACTTCCAAACCTTCTTAATAAGAATATATAATTGCTACCTAAAAAATAAGACTGTTGTCAAAATATTCAAGTAAGTTTATCATACATTCCATTTCATTTACCCTCTTTAATATCTTACAATGATGAATCTCCTTTTTTGGTTTCAACTTATGATAATAAGCTTGGGGATACATTTCCTTCAACAATTGAACCATGACTAGCTCTCTATGGAATACATGATGTCTTCAATGAAGACCAACTTGTCTCTAGTATTCCTCCTTTATTATTTATAAAAAAATAATAATTGTTGTTAACTTTTCAAATGTGCTCCATAAAGTCCTCAACATCTTTTCCTGAAATAAAAAATCCATATCTCATAGTTTTAAGCTCTCATCAACAAGACTTCCTAATGAATTATTGGAACTATAGTTCACTAATATCATTTTCCCATGGATAGTAGGCCAAGATCTACTTTAATTTCTTGTCCAACTTCTTCTACAATGTTTTCCAAAAGTAACTCAAAATTTTTGTAACCTTGCCAACTTTTACAATTTTTGGGAATTTCATGCAATTGTATAATTTCATTGAGGAATAAATTGACAATTCCACACAATTTCATAATTTATTTAATGAATAAAAAAACAATTTGGCTTCCACCATTTGTCTTTTGTAGGGTAATAAATGATCCATCTTAGAAGAATAGCCTACAACCACAAACATTTAATTATTGCTCCTTGGTATAGACAGTAGTCACAAAACAAAATCCATGGTGATCTCAATCCATGGAACTTTGGTCATAGGTGTTGTCTTATGTTGCCTAATTTTTTGTTGCTTGTCTTTAGCAACTTGGCATATTTTTCATATGGAAATTTTAACATGTGCACATATTTCCTCAATTGTGGGCAAAAGATAATTTATCTTTCCAAGTTATAGTTTTAGTCTCTTTCAAGTTGTCCTCCCTAGTTGATTGAATCTAGTTCTCTAATAAAATTTTCCCTTCTAGTTTCATTGAGAATGTTGTAACAGACCCAGCTTAATAGTTCATGTAATAAAAGTTAATAAAGGAAAAAATAAGACCATGGTTAGGGGATACTTATTCCAAGTAGAATGTTGGGAAAATATATCCTAATGGGAATCACTGGATGTATTTATGGTTAAAGGTAAATTGGCAAAGGAAATGAATAAGGAATTAAATAGGAAAAAAGTATTTTTGGCACATTTATTTATGAAAATAAAGGAAAATAGGAGAAAAGGGAAGTGAAAGGTCACAGGTTGCATGTGAGGAGAAAATTGAAGGAAAATAATCGAAAATGAAGAAAAGGAGAATCAAGCAAAGAAAAGAAGAGCAGGATCAAGCAACTTCCATGGGAATACTTGCAGATAACAGATTGCATGTGTGAATTCCTGGTTGGTTTTTACATGCATGGTATGTGCATGTTGGTATTCGGTTCTTTTGTTTCCAGTGGCATGGTTTTTCTAGGTTTTTATAGTGGTTTGCAGCCTTTCCTTTCCTTTTGATGGATATCCATGGTGTGATGGGATTATTCTCAGTTTTGAGCTTTGGAATTTTCGAATTATTTCTGAATCTGAGGCAGAGGTGGTCTCAGGTTCATTCCCAAAGCCTAGGAATACCTTATCCAATTTTTGTGGGATACACGGTAAAGCCTAAGGGTGGTGACTTGGTAAGGGAATAGTGATCCGGTTTGGATTGCAGTAAAGCCTAGAGACAAGGAGACAGAAAATTCCTCAAGGATGGAAATGAGATCTGGAGGCATTCCAAGCTCGGTTCGATTTTGTGATCTCGATTCTGGTTTAGTTGATATCACCATATGGTGAGGGTAGAGGTGGTTTAACATCTATATTACCTTGGTTGTTTTTGGATTGGTTTATCCATGAGATCCCACATTCATGCTTAGAATATGGCACAAGGGTGACTGGATGAAACAAATATTTGGTTCAACCATTTATATGGTCGGGTGGTGCGTGGAAGTCCCAAACCTGGTCAGTTCTTGCCTATGTTTATAAAAAATAAGTTTTATTTCTTTGTACTTGTATTTATGTGGATTTAATGGATTTTATATTATGGCTATTTATGTGTTCATATGCTAGTTATAATCATGGTTATGTGATTGGTTCTAGTCATGGTTCATTTCATGTTTTTACTTGTAATTGTAAGAACAATGGATACAATACCTAATTAATTACAAAATAGCTAATTGGAGAGGGTGGTGATCCTTCTTGATAAGTTTCATATGAATTTTTAGTCCCTTATGTTTAGTCTTGTATTCATGACCTGTAGATTGCATTGTTGCCAAGTGTTTGACAGAATGTCAGTTCTAGTTGGGGATGGTCAGGCCTAGTCTCGGTTTCATTTTTTGGTTTACAAACATTGTCCTTGTGTAATTTATGAATTCTGAAAGTTACATGGATTTCTGGGAAGAGGTCTAGCCCAGGCCCTGGAATTTATTAGTGAATCACTCTTTTCACACAGTTCAATAATGCTAGACAGTTTTTGACAGAAAACAACTTGTTGCTGGGCTAACAGAGTATTTAGTTCCAAATCTTCCTTTTTAAATTCATCCACTTTAGGATTATCCTTCAACTTTTCAACAATGAATTGGGGTTATAACTTTATTTGATTCAAGCTCTGTTGGAGCTATGCCATTTGTGCTTGCAATTGTTGATTAACATTTTTCTTCTCTGTTACCAATTCCTATTCCAATTGAAGGATCCTTTCATTATTCTCTTTGACTAATTGCTGAACTTTAGTGGCTTTTTCAATGATGGCAGATGCATATGCTCCTACAAACTAAGTTAACCATGTTATATCCTGAGGTGGATCTACTTGTGGGTCCTTCCAAACTACTTCCATAGAGACATCTCGAGGAACAAGAGCTTGCGATTGTTATATTATTCTCGTTTTCCTCTGCCTTCTCATGACAACCTTATGACTTGGATTGTAAAATATATCCAAAGGAGGTATTTCCTTGATTTTCAACACAATTTCTAATGTTGGGAAGGCTGGGATAAATTCTACTTCTTATGTGTTGTCATATTTGTCAGTTGACCCAGCAGTAAACGGGTTCTGACTTTTACCATGAGGTGTTTCCACCTTTTGTTGATGATCAATGATTACCACTTCTTGGTCTCCTTTAGGTTGTTGATCAAAATATTTCCAGAATTCATGTAAGTCACTTGAAAACAATGGATCTTTGTTTTGAGCTCGAGTAGACTTATCTTCTTTTGTTCCACTAAGGAATTAAATATCCTTAGGGGGTTTTTCTTTTCCTTGTTCCTTCTGTGAGATAGGTTGGGATACCTCCAGAATATTTAGAGGAATCCCTTCCAACCTTCTATTCATGTATTTCTTGAACGTTGATAGTTGCTGAGGATTAAGGCATGATGCTGCTAATTTATCCATTGTTGAATAAGTATCAACTGACTCAAACAAATCATCAAAATCATCATTTTCATGGTCAAATGGCCTAGTTTTCACTTGAGCTGTGAAATTGAATGCAACTTGGTCCAAGTCATATTGCCTGTTAGAAATTGTAAATAATTTCAAACATTGGATTTGATTAATTACCAACCTGACATGTTTGAAATTTTCTAATTCATAGACACCGAATTAAATAGGAAAGGAGAGCCATAAATATTTATTTGCTTCTTTCAAAAACTTGGTAAATCCATGACCCACAGTCTGATAAGAAATTTCTCTTGAGAGAATTTTATCTGGAACATATAATGGTCGGAAATGTGGTCGGGCTAAGCTTCAAAAAATTCTGACATAAGTGAAACACTCTTCCTCAAACCATTTTCCAATGGATGTGAAGTCTTCTTGAGCTTCTTTGGAAAAACTAGGGGACTTTTCATCAAACACAACTTGAAACATTGGGAAAATAAATCCATGGCAATTATTGTAGAAACCAGTTTGATATTTTGATTACCATGGAATACTAAGATAAATATGAATGGGAGTGGGGTCTTGGATAGGCCATTTCCAACCCATGGTTGGAAAATCTGATGTAAAACACACTGCATCCATAATGTAAGCACTCATATAAAATGGGGGAAGGATCTTAGATGAAACGACACAATTTTTTCTGTATTTTAGAATCTGGGTAGCAATATTATTTGAAAAAATGTTTCCCTGGTCCATGATATAGGAGTCTATGACAACATCCGTAAGGGGAACTCATTCAACAGAGAATTTAGTGGTATTGGGTTGGCCAAAAATCCTAGGCATCATAGCAGAAATACAACAATAGGGACCAACAAGTGAGCAAAGGATCCAGGTGGATATCGGTGGCCACCCACCTACTCCATTTGGACTAGCACCATCAATTCTTGCAGCTCTTCACATACAACACAACTTACTATTTTTAGCAGGTTTTCAGGTCCTCCACTCCCGGAGCCGTTTCGGGGCCTTAATGATCCAGGATATTGGTGGCCACCCACCTATTCCATTCGAACCCCCACCATCGTTCTTTCAATTTTCAAGTTGCAACAAAACTTACTATTTTTAGCAGTTTTTTGGGTCCTGAACTTCCGGAGCCGTTTTGAGGCCCTAAACGACGTTTTTTTGGAAAACGGAGAGCAACATGGGTCCATGGACCGATGTTGCTCGTTCAAAAGTTGTACTCCTCGGATAGATATTTCTAACAAGCTATTGAGCACGTAAAACGGAGATCGGGTGCCAAAGTTACGCCCCCGGGAAGTTGAACCACCAATTTACCCAAACGGGCGCCCACAGTTTTGACGCCTCATCTCCTACGGTTAGGTTTTTGGACGTTTCAGATTCTACATTGTTTCTCAACAATAAATAGGCCCTCGAGCCTCATTGTAACACAGTTCAGAGGTTTGTAGCCATTACATCTCTTCTCAGAGATTCGCTACCAGCACCCTAGCTATTTTATTTCCATTATGCCTGTAAGCATATTTCTGTTATTTGATACTAATGAAATGAAGCATTATTTCCGCTGCATCTCTGTATTTATGTTTATATGTTTATTCTGTTGCGTTCCTGCATAAATCCGGATCAGTGGTTTCAGAGCGGGTCTGCTCTTTCTTTGTTTTTATTTGCATGTCCCCAACGCGGTCAGGGTATAAGGAGTTAGGGCTCGATCTGGTTGAACCCTTGCAAGATCAGCCTCGCAAACCCCGACGACCTCCCATGGCGGAAGAAAAGAAAGACGAGGGAGCAGGAGATCCTATCAAAATACTGCTCGATGAGGCCCTCGAGAAACAAAGGAACGCGATGATGGATAACTTTGCTCAAATCCTTCAACGACTGCCCACATATGGCGCATCTACATCCAACAGCCACTCTGGAGGCGCCACTCCCTTCAAGGTACAGGTAAACTTTGACATTCCTATATTTGAAGGAAAAATAGATGCAGACGTTGTAGACATATGGTTAAATTTGTTGGAAGGGTATTTCTCGGTCCATGACTTCTCTGACCGAGAAAAGATTATTTTTGCACTCCTCAAAGCCGCCCCCATGTCAAAGACTGGTGGGAAACCTACCGTGAGCAAGAGGGCAAAGGGGAACCCTCTCTGTTCTCGGCCACACCCACTTGGAATTCGTTCCGAGACTCGCATCAAGGAACAATATTACCTCCCCGTGGGAGCCAGGAGGGACAAATACATGAGAAGCTATTCCTCGCGGAACAAAAGGATCAAGATGTGCACGAACCGACAATCTGCTCCATACCCCGTGCACAAAGTTGGGTATTAAAGATTCGTAGAGACATTTGGTGCTCAAGTACCGCGTCGTCTCGCACAAACACATTCAAGAGGAAATGGAGTTCCTCGACATTACATCACTTGGCACGGCATATCGCTATGCCGCCAAGATCGAGCAGAAATTTAAGCAGAAGAAGCGAGACTTTGGATCTGCGAATCCGAAAGGTGCCCCCGAACCAAAGAAAAAGGGGCAAGGCCAAAGCAATGCGACTCAGAACAGCACCACTAATCCAAAGAAGGACACAGGGAAGTGGTGTGAATTTCATGATAGCCCCACTCACAGCACAAACGAGTGTCGGGCCAAACAGTCTTTGGTGGCTAAACTAAAGGCACCCGAATCAGATGCATTTTCTGACCCTGAGTTAGAACTAGACAAAGGCAATGACAAAGGGAAGCAGATCATTGATGCGGATCCCAGTGCCATTGTTGCCACCACCAAGATCCAAAAGGAGGGTCCAGAGGATCCAGAGGAGGGGGAGCACCTCTTCCATTCGCAGATATGGGTGAAGGGTTCTCCGCTGTAGTTTATCGTCGATAGCGGAAGCCAAAAGAACCTCATTTCAGCCGAGGTCGTGAAGCGGCTCGGCCTACCAACCATAGCACACCCACAGCCATATACTATCGGGTGGCTCCACCCAGGGAGAGATCTCCGCATCCGCCAGGAGTGCCGCCTTCCATACAGTATCAAGCCATTCACGGATGAGGTATTGTGTGATGTTGCTCCTCTTGATGTAGCTGATGTATTATTGGGCCAACCATACTTGTGGAGGCGACATGCTGTGTATGAGTCTAGGCCTCGTGCTGTTATTATTACTTTGGGAAATAACTTGTACAAGATACCGGAGGTAGTACCGCCTCCTGTCATCTCTTTGACTACTGCAAAACAACGCAGTAAGATTGTTTCCCAAACCAGGAAATTCATTTTCCTTACAACTCACTCACAGGGAAAGAAGAATATTGTGGCCACAACCTCGAAACAGGGCTCCCTTGCACGGCTGCAGCAGATGGACAAAGTCATGGAGGAATACGAGGAAGTTTTCCCCTCACTCATAGAGGTTCCTCTACACTGTCAGGACAAGCACTCCATTGATCTGACTCCCAACGCACCACTGCCTGATGTTTCCATACATCCTGCAACTACACATACATAATCTAAACATGTACTATCTAAGGCTGATAAAGAAACCAAATTTACTAAATGCATCCAACATGTCCACCCGCAGGTCCTTGACATCTTCAACACATCTAATACTCAGTTCAACAGAATTTGCCTCATCTCATGGAGGATCTCAACGCAATGGGGACCATTGCTTCCTAAGGAGGGAGGAATGATCCAGGTGGATATCGGTGGCCACCCACCTACTCCATTTGGACTAGCACCATCAATTCTTGCAGCTCTTCACATACAACACAACTTACTATTTTTAGCAGGTTTTCGGGTCCTCCACTCTCGGAGCCGGTTTGGGGCCTTAATGATCCAGGTGGATATTGGTGGCCACCCACCTATTCCATTTGAACCCCCACCATCAGTTCTTTCAATTTTCAAGTTGCAACAAAACTTACTATTTTTAGTAGTTTTTTGGGTCCTGAACTTTCGGAGCCGTTTTGAGGCCCTAAACGACGTTTTTTGGGAAAACAGAGAGCAACATTGGTCCATGACATGGGTCCATGGACCATTGTTGCTCATTCAAAATTTGTACTCCTCGGATAGATCTTTCTAACGAGCTATTGAGCGCGTAAAACGGAGATCGGGTGCCAAAGTTACGCCCCCGGGAAGTTGAACCACCAATTTACCCAAACGAGCGCCCACAGTTTTGGCGCCTCATCTCCTACGGTTAGGTTTTTGGACGTTTCAGATTCTACATTGTTTCTCAACAATAAATAGGCCCTCGAGCCTCATTGTAACATAGTTCAGAGGTCTGTAGCCATTACATCTCTTCTCAGAGATTCGCTACCAGCACCCTAGCTATTTTATTTCCATTATGCCTGTAAGCATATTTCTGTTATTTGATATTAATGAAATGAAGCATTATTTCTGCTACATCTCTGTATTTATGTTTATATGTTTATTCTGTTGCGTTCCTGCATAAATCCGGATCAATTACCATGGGAAAAATCTATGGTATTCATTTGATTCGATTCTTTTGAAATAGTCGAAAGACTTCATAGCCATGCTCATAAATGGGAGGAGTAAAATTGTGGTTTTCTAATGGCTGCTCTCTGTTAGCCACCCATACAACAGTCTGCTTTGCAATCTGGGCATACCAGATCCCAACATACCATTTATTGGTTCCCTTGGGTTGAAAGAATCCGATCTCGAATGTCCCATTTTGAGATCTTCTGGTTTGATTTGCAGTGACTGAGGCCCCTAAGGTTATAGTGTCCCTAATATCTTCAGCTGCATGGGAAGCAAAAACCATGAATGTGATCAGTAACCCTAGTAAAAAAGTAATTTGGTGCTTATCCATGGCTCTAAGCAATTCTCCTGCCAGTGCCATAGATAACTAACTGCAAGTAATCAAAAGACAACTTTTAAATCATGTAAATGATTGGTTTGGGTGTGTCACTTATAAAGAAAAAATAGGAACTTGGACACCTTTTGACTTTAGAGTCTGGCAACAGGGAATCTGAAAGAAAGAGTCGACCGGAATTACAAATAAAACAACGTAATCCCAGATTCCTATATGGAGGAGCCAAATCGACCTCACTAGTGAACACCGAGATGATGACGATCAATTCCTTTTTATAGCCTTTCTCCTTGATCATTACCATGGGAAAAATCTATGGTATTCATTTGATTCGATTCTTTTGAAATAGTCGAAAGACTTCATAGCCATGCTCATAAATGAGAGGAGTAAAAATTATGGTTTTCTGTAAGAGTATAGAG